>JAJJMA010234901.1:21811-39649 GCA_023529015.1 Papaver nudicaule
ACATGCACTGTAGGGACCCAGAACCCATGGACGAGCTCAAAAGCCTCCTTTTCAAAACCAATCTCCGAACGATCAAAGACTCGTTCGAACAAGGGGAGACCAGCAAAATTACGAACTGTACTGGCAGGAGAAGAACTAGTCGTGTTAGCAGAAGAAGAGCGAGTGGTATTAACAGCTGGAGAGCGAGCTGCAATGGCAGCAGGCGAACCCAACACTGCAGAAGCCGAGGGCCGATTGACGATCTTATCATTTCTAGGAGGCAAGGAATTCCTCATGCGTTTCTCGCTACCTGCACTATCAGTCTCTTTCTTCACGCGCTTGCCCATATCCGCTGACTATCAAATATATATATATATATATATATATAACACATAATAATACGTCGATAAGGTAATACCAAGCGAAAACGATAAGATACCCAAGACGAGCCGGCATGCCTCACCTGTTCAGAGGGCGCTGAAGTTGCCTCCTCATCAACGTCTGTATCACCTGACTGCTCGTCTGAACAACCCTCGTCGAAGGAACCTGGAGCAAAAACGTATCCAAACGCAAAACCTTCTTAATTCGCTGAGAAAATGAAACAGATACTAGAGCCTTTATATAGAAATTCGTCTTCTTCTTAAAAAAGGGGATTAAATGCACCCCACGTGTAAAATTTAATGCATACCTGGATCAGACAGTACCAAAACAGAAGAAGACGGGCCCACTGGGTGTTCTCTCCCTGACACCGATGAACTGAAAGATTCCAAAATGGCAGACGGAGAGTTCAGAGGATTAACCCCATCGCGTTTAACGGTACAAACCAAAGGGCACCAACGGGTTAGCTCCATCACATCGGCCGGCTTGGGGCCAGCACCCTTGTTACGACGCTCAAGTTCCTTCACAAACTCTGGATTGCTTGAGCGAACAGGGGTTTGCACGGACGCGGCACGTTTCCTCTTCGAGGAAGCTACCGAACGCGCCTGTTTAGTATAAGACTTGTTAGAAGGGGAGGATATACAGCGAGGAATGGGGACTATGCCCGCTTCCCAGTTTCGCTTATCAGTCAAAGCCTTCTCACGCCACTCATTTTCGGGCATATTAAGCCACTCCTCCAGAGACCGCTTGTGCGGCCCTGGATCATGAGCGTCGTCAGGCTACGCGCAAGCAAAGGGAAAAGCTTAAGTAAACACAAAATCCGAAGAAGGGAATACATGTAAATGAACGCAAACATTGAATTAAAGCGCAAAAGGAAAGGTCACTCACCCCATCACCCTTGCCCAACACAGTATTAGACGCTGAAGGGGACGGTTTGGGGGTTTTGGTCGCCCGCGATCGCCCTTGTCCGCCAGCAGCTTTTGGGGAGGGAAGGGGGACTTTCCTCCTTGACTTATGTTTCACAACCGCGTCGGGATCTAAAGGAAGAGGACCCCAAGCGGTCTCTGAAGAAGTACGAGCGCGACCCTTGTTTCCAGGCACCAGCCTCAGGAGTTCTCCTATACTCTTCTCAAGCACAAAACGACCAGTGCGGTGCATCTCACAAAGCTCATTATTGTCTGGCACATGGTAAAAGACATGAGTAGTAGCTAAAAAATTCATCACGCGAGTTAAGAGCTAATTCCAATACAAACGCCAGTCCGCAGATACGCGAAGAGAATCCCGAGCAGGCCGAGGGTAACGGATGGTAAATGGGACTGGACGACAGCGAAGCGCGCCTCCATAAGAGTAGACAAATCTGTCATAACAATCCTCAACCAGGGTGTCATCCAGGATGAAAGGACGTAGGGGAAGCGGAGGAACCCCCTGGTCAAAACCTGCTTGGCGGACAACCCGATCGAAGTTATAGGCCTCAATAAAGAACGCGCCCCCGCAAAAACCAGGAAGATAGCCAGACGTAACTGACAAAACAAAGTCCACCTCGCCCGCCTGATTCACTCTTCGGGAGTCAAGGATCTCCTCTTCATCCGAGTAAAAGGTATGAGGAGCAGGTCCAACGCGACCATCAGTGTATGGAGAAAAACAGAACTTGCTCCCAACATCCATGTAATGGGAAATGCAGTCGAGGGATTTGGGCGATTTCCACCTAAAGAGACGGGCGCGGGGATAGGTGTACACCATGGGATCTTGATAGAATTCCCCGTCCTCAATGACTCGTTCCTCGACGCCATGAATGGTAAGTGTCGGACTTAGCGGGATGTACCCTGGAAAGCGATCCCAGCACCACATTTGAAGGAAACTTGCGGGTACAAAAGTCTCGACAGTATGCACGTTGGCGGCCCTCTGAATATCAATCGAAAGCAAGTCTAAATGGTGGTAAAGTCCGCCCAAAAACATAGGAGCCAGGGGAAAGGATACACCACGCGCCATCAGAACAACCATTGGCATAAGCTCTTCCTTGATCGTATCCCCAGGGCTGAACTCAAAGATATCGTGACTCAACCAGAAGAGAAGAAACGCGGCCAATTGCACCGTTTCTGAATGCTCGCCATAGTCTGGACTTTCCCAGCGGCCCTCCACCATTTTTGGTGCCCAATATTTCACGAACAAAGGGTAGGAAGAGCGCATTTTCTTGGGTTTGCTTGAAGTGGTTGCCTCGGCGTCGTCCTCGCCTGAAAGACAACGAATTTATAATTAGTTAGGCATAAAGAAATGATCAAGAGAGTCAGGACGAATTAAAGGAATATTACCACGTGCGCTTTCATGTCCGTCGCTTCCGTCCGCGTCGTCCTCTTGAGCGACCTCGGGACCTTTACCCTTGTCTGGATTATCACCGGCTCCTTCGCCAGGAATGTCTTTTGCGAGGTCCTTAGATTTCTTTAAAATAGTGACCAAATCCCAATCCTCGCCACGCAGACATCCTGAGACGGACGACTGATGCCAGTAATAAGCACCATGGGCAGGCAGTAGAGTAAGGGCAATTACATCCTCCAGAGTAATAGTCGCCTCTCCCCAAGCAAAAAGGAAGGTGTGAAACAAGGAAACCCAACGCGTGACTAGTTTGGTCAGATCGTCGTTACTACGATTACAGGAGCGACATTTGAACGCTTAATTTGATAGCATCAAGAACGTCGATTCCTTCCAGAATACGAGCATGAGACCCATGGTTTTCGATAAAATCAACCCACGACACCCAACCCTCTTGGGGTTTCGCTGTGGATTTATAGACGATGTTGGGAAGCTCGTAATCGCCGCGGTTTATAGCCAGGCATGGAACTTGCTCATAAGGAGGAAACGACCATTCGGCGCTGTTCGGTTTCAACAGCCACATCGGGTCGGCTGGTAGAGACGGCGGCAGTCGATTCAGAAGGCGCTGATTAAAGAAGTCATCAGGATATTCGGAGCCGGGAAGAGGAACAAAGGCGCTCTGAAGGGAAATACTTCGTTCGAACAGATTGTGGGAAATTAAGCCGTCTTTCCGATCAGGAGGAGGAAAGACATCAAGGTTAGGGTTTTGAGCGCCCCCTCCAACTGGCGCGGCTTCAGAGTTAGCCTCGTCTTCATGATTAGGGGCGAGTGAATCGTCTTGTAAAGGCTCGTCGCAATCACTCATGGTAATAGAGGGAGAGAAGAAGATGATTTTTAATCAAGGAAAATTGGCTGAAAGAGGCAAAAGTAAAAGAATATTTATACTGAGGGGAGGAAAGTGTAACCGCCCGCCACCTAGACCACGATGCCAATAACTCACGAACGTGCGCTGCCACGTAGGCCATAATCTCGACGGTTACAGAGCCAATCGTGGGCGACAGACAGGGGACTTGGGCTTCCAAGGGTGACGGTCGACCCGGCGCATCTGCCCGCCCGAACCGTCAGGGGACTAATATGGATACCCCAAGTCCACTAGGGCCTAATGGGCTTGACACATAATAAGTTAAGCTTATCTAGTTGGGTTTGGGCTTAGACATCTTGGGTGTTTAAGAGATAAAGGATGGCAATTATGTTAATAAGTGGTTAAGAGGACACCTGGCAACCAAGGAGTGAAAGGGAGTCTCTATAAATAGGACTCTAAAAGGATCATTAAGGAGGTTCTTGGGGAAGGAGAGAGAAAGGAGACTACACTTTTGAGAGAGAAATGAGAGTAAGAGAAATGAGGTGAATAGGGTTGTTACCTCTGTGACTCGGATCGGATCAACAATCTTATCCCATTCACAATTAGCTTAGGGACTTTTGATAAAGTACTCTGGTTTTGAGATATGCTAAATAAAAGTACCATTACTTTTTGAGAATTTTCTAAAATAACCTTTTGTTGACCGTTTTATTGAATATAGCGGTTTACATCCGTTAGTGGTGGTTAAGTGTGAGGTGGCACATGCAAAATGTCAAATTCACCCTTCGCATTCAACCACCACTTGAACCCCTACCGCCGCAACCTAAACCCCCTACCACCAGCACCAGAACCCCCTACTGCCACCACATGAACCTTGAACCCCTACTTAACCCCCCCCCCCCCCCCCCCCAGCACCACCATCTGAAGCCCTACCACCACCACTTGAACCCCCTATCACCACCACCACCACCTGAACCCCCACCCCACCACCTAAACCCTGAACCCCCACCCCCAGGACCACCACCTACGGTAGTGGTGGTGGTGAGGGTTCGGGGGTATCTTGTAATTTGACAACCCATTTTGACTTAATTAAAAAACAAAATTTGACTAACTTAGATGGAAAATGTAACGGAAAGGGTACTTTAGAAAATCCCAATATTTCGGGGGCATTTTTCTTTAGCATATCTCAAACCAGTACCAGGGTTACTTTATTAAAAATCTCATTAGCTTAAGGCCGGTTCCAATGGAACACTCCAAATGCATGTGTTTGCAATCCCACGTGGCCTCGCAAAACATTTTTTGGGCAGTGGGTGTCGATGAAAAAAGCATCGACAGATGAAAAAAGTGTCAACATCGACACTATTTCATCGACAGATGAAATTTGTGTCGTCGATACAAATTGTATCGATGTTGACACTATTTCCACCTTTGTCGACACTATTTCTATCGACTATAAATTGGGCGTTGAAGAGACTACGAAACACATTCTCTTCGCTCTTCTTCTTCTGCATCTTAACTCTTCTTCTTCTGCCATTTTTTCTTATTTACAATAGTTAGCCGATCATGGAGCGTATCACAAAATCAGTAAGGAAAGCGCTTGGGAGGAAAAGAAATAGACAGGCAAGCACATCGAGGCAAAATATACAAGTTCAAGAAGATGTTGTTGATCCCGAAGAGCACATCGAGCAGCCCACATGTAGATGCTGGACTCAAGATAAAGATTATGAGTGGGAAAATGTCAGAAAACTATGCAGTACTAGTATTATACCGGGGCATTTATCAAGGAATGATAACGTCGTAACCTGGAGAGGCGGTAAGTTTTTTTTTTTTTCTACTGTTGTTGGTTATAATTTTATAAGCCCATTTTAATCCGTAAATATTCCAATACGTACAGGCACCGGCTTAGTTAAAGCTACATTCGATGCCCTTCCACCTTCAGTTAAACATCGGGTATGTAGGTACCCATGGAAAGAGTTTTATTCCCTCGACACTCACAACGACAAACAAAAGATATTAAGGACCGTATGCGAGCGGTACTGGAAAGAATCAAATACATTTTTCTTTCCAGACTTTGAGGCGGGTAAGTTTATTAATTAGAAATTTAATTGGGGCAAGCCAATATTATATATGCACATAATGTGATAATTAAATACGATGATGCATGTAGGAATTAGTCCGCTGGATTTGTACATGATCACCGGCATCATGTGCAAGGGACCTGAGATTCCATACAACTTACCCAAGTGGAAAACTCGCTGGCCCGAACGACCGCCTTTACTCAAAGAACATAATCCCTCTATTAGAGGTGAGGGTATGAGTGTTTCCCACTTGAGAGAATTTTTGGGAACTTATTGTGCCATTTACGGAGACGGTGCAAATGATAATCCTGAAGAAGAGCAGGATGAGATCGAAAGAGTTTTTGTATTGTGGATTCTATCCTATAGTTTTTCCCCAATCCTAGTTCGATGGCACCCTTTGGTTTTTTGGAGACTTTGGAAAACCTGGACATCGCACCTTACTATGATTGGGGAACTGTTCTTTTAGCAGAGATACACAGGAGCCTGAGAGATGTATCCTCCGGATCAGCCATTAGCTTCAATACGTATCATCACATCTTAGAGGTAAGAAAGCCTCAGCTGCTTTTCATCAATTGTACTATTCTTTACCCGGAAAAATAATGTGATTTATTTTATCTCCGCAGTTCTGGTGGTACGTTCATTTTAAAGTGAACCATCCCACTTTGAAACAAACACAGCTACCACATCCAATTATGAAAATGTTTGCCCAAGGAAATTGGGCAAAGAAACAAAAAACAGATGGAACCACATGCAGAATGATGAGCCGGCTGCAAGGAGCCCAACGGACCACTGCTACTTACAAAGGCAGACCGTACATTGAGTGGGAGCAGTGGGAGACTGATGAGAATGTCAGGGAGATGTATAACAAGAGCTTGACCAGGTGTGTATTGTATAGCTCTATATCAAAAGAGGGTGTTTGGTACTATGGAGAGAGACTCATATTTCAGCATACGGGGGTGTTAGTAAAAGCAATCAACCCATTTGCGCACGGCATAATTTCGAAGGCCGATTATGAACTGGTGAGAGAATCTTTAGGGGAGTGGGAGACAGCTGCCGATGACAGGTTTCGGCTGACTCAATATGCAACCCCAGAAGAATTTTATCAATGGTATAGAAAGGTTGCCGATACAACTATATTTACAGAGGCAGAAAATTACGGTGGGTCTGACGTGCCAGCAATAGGTAGGCTTCCAATTAGAAGTGATTTCTTTCCCTCATTGCCGCCTTCGGAACTTCATCAAGGCGCTTCTTCGTCCACACAAACTTATTTTTACCCTACTCAGCCGTACTCCACGGATTTACCACCTTTTCCTTGGGAAGTTCAAACGATTGATCCCAGTACTGGAAATCCGGTTCCATTCTCGTTGACTAATGCTCTTCCTGGAGAGTCTGAACCATACAGTATGGTAGATGTTCCATGTCAGGTGCTTCAGCAAAGATGTAACGATTATCACAACCTCATCGGTAGATTTCAGCATATGCACCTCGAGGAGATGAACAAGTTGAGGGCAACCTCATTCTTGAACCTTGATCTAAACGGTCCACTTCAGAACACTAGCCCTGTTGTCCAAGCTCACAATCATAACACTCGTAGTAGAAGAAGTCCGAGCGCTAGCACCCCGAGTAGGATTCCAAGTAGTGGAGGAAACATAGATAGTAGCAGCGGCGGCCCTAGGACTCGCAACTCCAACAACAGTCCCAATGTTCATACTACTCCTCCAGCAACGATTCGTGGTCCCGCTGTTTATAATATGCCTTTTCGTGGATCAAATGTCAGTCCAGTGAGTGCACCAGGGTCCTTATTGGCAGGCTTACAACCATAGAACCAGAACTGGATTTCATCTCAGCCATCGCAAAATGATTATTGTCCTACGGAGGGAGGGTTTCAGCCGTATAATAACTCTAGAGTATGGCAGCCTGTAGCTCATCAGAGTTATTGTCCGACTAATGATTCTGATGCTTCTACAGTTCCAGGTAGCTCTTCTGAGGCCCACATGGATGTTGCTACAGAAGCTCAACAAGAATTGCGTAACAGGGGTGATGATTTTCTCAGGTCGGCGCAGCAAAGCCTATTCGGCGCTGGATTTACCCAAGAACCTGATCAAGGATCCGAGTTTTAGTTTGGCGACATGTTAGGTTTCTTTTTATGTAGTGTTTCTGTTCTTCCTTAATGAAAAAAGCTAATTAACAATGTTTTATCTTTTGGTATCTAATCAAGGCAAGTTTAAAGAAATTGTTGTATTACATTAAATTTAAAGTACACCATGTGCGGCCAAAAATAAAAACGGCGAGTATTTTGGCAACACCACAAGGATATTGAAACAACCATCATAACGGAAAGACTTTCCATTATGGCGTACTCTCCACTCCTCTAACGCGGCATTAATGACTTCGTCGTTGGTTTGGCCAACGATCCTTGCACGATTTTTTTGAATTACTATTTGCAAAAACGTATTAACATTTTCATTGATCTTGCAGAAACGACCGGATAATGACTGTTCAGTACGACTCCTAATGTTTCCAGGATGCTCTTTCAAAAATTCTTCTAATATCGCACCCCATAAAGTTTGCCCCCCTATATTCGATTGTATAGGATTGGCGCGTTCCATCGTTTGCCGCACATAGTTCCTACAAATGCAAAAATCCTCTTCCTTAGTGAACTAAAATGACTATAACGCGGTTCATATTGAGGAGATCCCTCCATTTTCAAACGAAGGAGGAGAAAAGTAAAGCCGAAGGTGTGAGTGAATGAGGTTGAAATTGCTTTATCAAATGAAATCGAGAGCGAACTAGAGAAATATCGAACTAAGTTGTGAGTGAATGAAGTGAAGACCAAGTTTGAGTTTATATAGGATTGGGGCGTGGAATATAGGCCGTCGGATGACCCTAATCTTCACGATGGAAATAGTACCGACGATGGAAATTCCATCGAGGTCGACAGAATTTGTATCTGTCGATGGAATTTCCATCGACGACACTATTTCCATACGGCATTGCAAAGTTGCAAATTAGCAACTTTGCAACGTCAAAACAGCTGTTTGCTAGGTCCATCGCCAGCGAAAACACCCTTAATCTGGGTTTTTGGTGTCCCATAGGAAGTGGCCTAAAAGGCAAACTAATGCGCATGCTGTCACGCACCGCTCAGTTGGCTTGTCACTGAATTTCAGTCCCTCTTTTCTTTTTTTGCTTTGTACGAGTGCTTCGCAAAAGAAAATCTTTACCATATGTCCACTGAAGAGACGTTTTTTAAACTGAAATGAGTTGGGGGCCAATGAAAAATCTCAAATACCATAGGTAGTTAGTATTCAACTTCAAACGAACGATATCTCTGACTTTACTGCAAACTTCTACTAAATCTGATTGCAGTTTATGTGCATCTACGAAATTTAAATTTGATCACAGTTAATGTTTGTCCACTAATTGGATTTCTTTATTAAGAGAACAAACAAATTTGCAGTGGCAGCTAGAAAATCACAGTTAGGATTACAAGCTGTTTCTCAAAAAAAAAAATCAGAAGACTAGAGTAAAACTTAAGAAAGGAATCGGAACAGTATAAAGAGATCATTTAATAACTATAAGGCCGGTTCCTATGGAACCCTTCAAATCAACCCTTTTGCAATCCAACGTGGCCTAGCAAACCCAAAATGGGACAGTGGGTATCGATGGAAAAAGCATCGACAGATGGAAAAAGCATCGACATATGGAAATTGTATCGATGTCGATGATATTTCCATCTGTCGATGCTTTTTCCATCGATCAGATCTCGCTCCAATCCAACGGTCTAATTCGAAGCGCCTATTTAATGCATTTGTTCTTCACATTCTTCATCACATTTGTCGCATCAAACACAATTTTACTCCTCTGCAATCAACAACTTCAGAATCTAATTTTTTTTTCTAGCTCAATGGAGTATATGAACATGATTCTTCGGATTCTTCTGATGAAGAGATGCAAAGAAGAATGATTGATTTTGATTCTTATCAAAAAAGAATTCTTCAAATGCTGCAGGAAATTTATTCCGACTCTGATGAAGAAAGAGCGCAGTTCGACACTATGTTGGAGGTCTATACTGGCACAATATCTTCAGAACCTGAGCCAAAAGCGGTGCAGTGTAGGCGATTACACTTACCGTGATCGGGAATTCTACCATGAGAAACTGATGCATGATTATTTCAATGAAGACTGTGTGTATTCCGACCAAGATTTTCAGCGTCGCTTCCGCATGCCCCGACACTTGACGAAATTTATTATTTCGGAGCTTGTAAGAGTTGAACCTCGATTTGATTATCAGTTTGATTGTCGTGGTGTTAGAGGTCACAGTCTGGAGCAAAAGGTAATGGCGGCCTTGAGGATTCTTGGTTACGGTTGTCCGGCAGATTCCCTTGATGAGTACATCCGAATGGGCAAAACAACTGCCTTCAACTATCTCTCGTTGTTTTGCGAAATTATCATTGATCATTTCGGTTCAGAGTTTTTGCGCAAGCCCAACCAGACAGATATTAAAGAAATATTGAAAGTGAATACGGCGAGGGGTTTCCCTGGAATGCTCGGTAGTCTCGACTGCATGCATTGGGTGTGGCAAGGGTGTCCAACAATGTGGGCTGGACAATACAAGGGTCATTACCCTAAGCCAACTGTCATTTTAGAAGCTGCGGCTACTGATGATTGTTGGATATGGCATGCTTTTTTTGGTCTTCCTGGTTCGCAAAATGACATTAATGTGTTGCACAAATCGCCTCTTTTCGAAGACCTTAAGAAAGGTCGAGCCCCTCCTGTTAATTTCAATATCAATGGACATCAATACAGTAATGGGTATTATCTTGCGGATGGAATATATCCTAAGTGGTCAACACCGGTTCAAGCGTTTAGGGGAGTGCCTACAGGAAATACGGGTAAGGCAATGAGGCATTTCAACAGAATGCAGATGGCCTTCAGGAAGGATGTTGAGCGGGCCTTTGGAATTCTGAAGAAGAAATTTGCTATCGTTTGTGGTCCTTTCCGTGGTTTAAGTCCCCGTGAAATGCATAAGACTATGCTCACTTTCATAATTCTGCATAACATGGTAATCCAAGAAACTCGTCGTAATGCTACCTGGACCAACTATCCAGACGAGGACTTGAGGGAGGATGTTGTGCCACAACGGGGAATAGGTGCAAGGGACTATGCGCGGATGACGAATCACATTCGTAACCCAAATTTGTATGAAAGATTAAGGAGTGATCTTTGTGCACATCTTTGGGCAGAAGAAGGACGAAGAGCTGCAGGACATGGTGGAGATGAAGAAGATGAAGATGAAGAAGTTCGTGCTCCTCGTTGGGAAACAGCTGGTGCCTTTGAAGATGGATTGGATGAAGATGAAGATGATGATGATGATGATGAGGATTAATAATTGTTTTTCTTAGTTTAGAGGATGAACATGATGATTAAGTGGTTTTTTTTTCTGTAATTTTTGTTTTGTTTTTTTTTTTCTGTAATTTTTGTTTCGGTAGTATTAATGAAGATTAACTTTTATATAACTAGAGATTTTCATTAAAATTAAAGACAATAATTACATTAAAGAGGGTGTGCCATGCCCTCTACAAAATATAGGCCCAATATAGAGCCGTGTCGTTCCGATATAATTAGTAAAAAGGGTTTGCCAAGCCCTTTTGCAACATAAAATTAAAAAAAAATCCCGATATAATTAGTAAAAAGGGTGTGCCAAGCCCTTTTGCAAAAGACCATCCGATGATGGTAATGCAATTGCCATTGTTGTTGAAAATCGGCAAACTGCTGATACTACTGATGATGATGAGATGCTGATACTACTGATGATGATGATGATACACATTGCCGCGCCATTGATGATGATGATGCTGATACTTGATGATTGATGATGATACACATTGCTGCCATTGATAATGATGATACTTGATGATTGATGATGATGCTGATACTACTGATGATGATACACACTTTCTGCCACTGATGATGATGATGCTGATACCCTTACCGACGCGACCCCCCCACTCCCCATGAATGATAATGATGATGGAGATGCTACTCGTCCGCCCAAGGACTGACCTCCTCCGCTTCAAGGTCAGATGCATTATCGGCATTGACGGATGGGATAGGAGCTGCTCCTTGAACGTCAGACTCAAGAGCGGCAAGCCGTTCTGCCTCCATCTGCTGTTTGATCCGCTCGAAGTCCATCTTCCAGATGTACAATTGTTCATCATTCATGTTAGAGGTATTGGCATTCATGATTTTATGCTTATCATGGTTATGCACATACTTCTCCTGGGAGAGGCGACTTTTTTTTAGTTCACCGTTTAGAACCCTGCGTTCAGCCGATCATTCCTTGGAAGTTTCTTTGAGGTGGGCAGTATAGGTATCCATGTTGAAGCCTTTCCCCTCAACAGCAGCATCAGCCTTTGCTTGTCGTAGCTTCTTGGCCTGGTTCCTACCACACAACATCTGGAACTTCAGTGCATTTGCAGAAGCCTTCTCTGTTGTCATACCTCCTCCACTACCTCCACTGCCTCCACTGCCACCACTGCCTCCACTGTCTCCTGCACCTTGTGACCGCATCTGTGAGGGAAATTGGGACGCAAAGGGCGAGGATGGAGACCCCTGGGAGTGAGGCGAACCTTGATTGTACGGTGAAGCTTTAGGAACCGACTTCAGCTGGAGAAGCATCTTTGGGTCATACTTAGGCAGCACTTTCAAGATATGGTAACACTCCTCGTAGGCAAATGGTTTCCCGTGCTCTCTCTTCCAGGCCTCGCGACACCTCCGTTCGACGTCCGTGTCCCCCTCCCCACTTTGTCTTCGACGTTCAGCCTGCACAATGGCGGCAACAAAGAGTTGCACCTGTGCGTTGATGGTCACGAAGTGGTTGCACAAATAAACTTCCGTCCGGCAAGTGACATTCATTGTCTCCTTCTCAAACTGGTCATAGATGCTCCCCCAGAGTGTTGCCTTATCTTGATGAACACCGGCAATCGAATTTTCAGTAAAGCGGACATAATTAGAACATATGATCATGTCCTCCGATACGGTAAAAGATTGCCCGCGGCTTCCCCTACCAGTCTTCGCTTCTCCCATTTCTTGAATATCCTCATCGTACATTTCAGGATCGTATTGAGTAGATTGAGTAGCAGCCTGTTTCCCCTTGTTTTTTGCTTTGCCCCGTGCCATATAGAAGGTGTGAACAGTGGAGGGCGTGTCCAACGCAAACAAATAGATAGCGGAGTGCGCAATTGTGGTAGATCTGAGAAAACTACTACAAATGTTGCAAAGGTGTGTGTTGAAAAGCTTACAAATGAAGGTATATAGGCTTTATCAAATCTGAGCCGTACATCTATAACGATGGAAATAGTACCGACAATGGAAATTCCATCGAGGTCGACAGAATTTGTATCTGTCGATGGAATTTTTCATCGACGACACTATTTCCATATGGCGTGCAACTTTGCAACGTCAAAACAGGTGTTTGCTAGGTCCATAGTGTGACAAAACACCCTAATCTGGGTTTTTGGTGTCCCATAGGAAGTGGCCTAAGCCCACTCATTCACAACTCCAAATTACAAGGTCAGGTTTGCGCTAAAACCCGCGGAAGCGTTTAACCAACAGCTACAAAGATAATCTTAATATGCCAAGAACAAAAACGCACACAATCAAGAAGACAAGAATTTAACGAGGTTGAATCCTCGGGAAGGAATAAGTGATTTTATATATTATCGTACAAAGAGAATATATAAAACCCAAGAGAGAAGAAGAGCTTCTGGTATATCTCATAGGTTCTCCCAAGGGCTCTATTTATATAGGTTACATACTTACCCTACAAGTAAAAGGTTTCCTAATACTTGTCTACAAAGAACATTCTAGACATACCTAGAATTTCCTAGTTTAGGCATAAGTAAACATCCTAGAATTATCTAGATGTTTCCACCAACTAAGTTTGCTTTCCAAACTTAAGTCCACCGACCCATATCCTACAATTCTCCACCTCGGATCATGCATTCATGCGTGAGACGATCAATAGCTAAAAACACCTCCGTCTTCCAACGTCGATTGCATCACATGGCTGACCACTGACTGCCTACGTATCCTTCTGTAAGGAATCAAACCGACCGTAGTTCACTTATGAGGCCTTGCTAGAAGGCCTCCACCAGGCTCCTAAGAACCTTTACCCCACAAGGGTCTCACCAAACAGGAAGAACATGGACCAAGTTCGAGCAGTGTCGAAACTTGACTCCAGATACAACTTTAGTCAACATATCAGCTGGGTTGTCCTTGGTATCGATCTTCACAAGTATAATGTCTTCTTCTTCAAGAATATCTCTTATAAAGTGAAACCGAACATCTATATGTTTGATCCTTGCATTCTGCACTTGGTTCTTAGCCCAAAATATGGCACTAATACTATCACAATAAACAGGAAGTTGATCCTGCCACACACCCAAGTCATCAAGCAATCCTTGTAACCATATAGCTTCCCTAAATGCCTCTGTCACTGCCATATACTCTGCCTCCGTAGTTGAGAGAGCCACAGTAGACTGCAATATTGATCTCCAACTTATTGGTGCTCCTGACAAAGTAAACACATACCCTGTAGTCGAACGTCTCTTGTCCATATCACCAGCAAAGTCAGAATCCACATAACCAACACACAACTGATTGTTACTGTCTTCCTTCACAAACTCCAAGCCAACATCAATTGTACCGTAAAGATACCTCAAAATCCATTTCACAGCTTGCCAATGTCCTTTACCAGGATTATGCATATAACGGCTGACCATACTTACTGCATGTGAAATGTCAGGCCTCGTGCACACCATCGCATACATCAAGCTACCAACAGCATTAGTATATGGGACTTGGGCCATATACTCACGCTCTTCTTTGGTACTAGGAGACATTTGAGCATTCAACTTAAAATGAGCAGCAAGGGGAGTACTTACAGGTTTAGTTCCTTCGCAGACACCAAATTTCTGTAACACTTTCTTCAAATATGCCCTCTGAGACAAACAAACTCTACCCTTCTCTCTGTCACGTTGAATCTCCATTCCAAGAATCTTCTTAGCTTCTCCCAAATCTTTCATCTCAAACTCAGACGACAATTTTCGTTTCAAATTATCAATCTCTTTCTTGTTATTCGATGCTATCAACATGTCATCGACATACAAGAGCAAATATATGAAAGATCCATCTTGTAATTTCTTGAAGTACACACAGTGGTCATAGTGACTTCTTGAGTATGTTTGGCCAATCATAAACTGGTCAAATCGCTTGTACCATTGTCGAGGAGACTGCTTCAGCCCGTACAACGACTTCTTCAGTTTACATACCCAATCTTCTTTACCAGCAACCTCAAATCCTCTCGGCTGAGACATATAGATCTCCTCTTCTAGATCACCATGTAAGAACGCCGTCTTCACATCTAGCTGAACTAGGTCTAAATCATATTGTGCTACCAAGGCCAACAAAATACGAATTGACGAGTGTTTCACAACTGGAGAGAACACTTCGTTGTAATCAATTCCTTCTATCTGGGCATAACCTTTTGCAACTAACCTTGCCTTGTAGCGTACTTGATTCACCAGGGATCCTTCTTTCTTTGCATACACCCACTTGCACCCAATGGCCTTCTTACCGTTCGGAAGTTTCATAAGAATCCATGTGCCATTCTTGTCAAGAGACTCCATCTCCTCTTTCATTCCACCTTGCCATTCTTCACGCTCTACACTTTGTATAGCTTCTGCATAAGTGGTTGGAGTACCATCTTCAACAACTGGTAATGCATAAGTTACATAATCATCTAACCTTATAGGTCTTCTAGTTTTTCTTTTCGGTTTGCTGGGTGTTACAGTCTTCGTAACTGTAACTTCTTCATCATCTACTGCTTCTTGTTCCTCTTCACTAACAGCGTCACTATCATTTGGAACATCAGTAGTTACTTCTCTTGTAGATTCCTCATCTTCAGAAGTAGACTCAATAGATACAGACTTAGCTGGACTTGGTGGAACTGCATCAAACTCCACCTGCTGCAAAGGTTCACTAGTACTGGTGCTTCTGTCCTCCACCTGCTGAGAACCCCAAGACTTCACCATAGACATCTCATCGAATGTAACATCTCTACTCATGATCATCTTCTTCTCAACTGGATTCCAAATCTTGAATCCCTTTACTCCACTTTTCATACCCATAAAAATCCCTTTAACAGCACGACTATCAAGCTTGTTTTCACTAACATGATACCATGCAGGGCAACCAAAGATATGAACTGAGTCATAATCATAAGCTGGCTTACCAGACCACTTCTCCATAGGAGTTTTACCTTCTAATGCAGCTGATGGCAACCTATTAATGAGGAAGCACGCATATGTAACTGCCTCAGCCCAGAACACTTTACCTAATCCAGCATTAGATAACATACATCGTACCTTCTCCAGTAGTGTACGATTCATGCGTTCTGCAACCCCATTTTGTTGCGGTGTCTTCCTAACTGTGAAGTGCCTCTTTATCCCCTCATCCTGACATACTTGCAAGAATGGATCACTCTTGTACTCACCACCATTGTCCGAACGTAGTACCTTGATATTTCTGCCAGTTTGGGTCTCAGTTGCCTTCTTCCACTTCACAAAGACTTCTAGGACATCACTCTTATGCCTCATGGTGTACACCCATACGCGCCTAGAATAGTCATCAATGAACGACACAAACCAATGCTTCCCTCCCAATGATGCATTCTTGGAGGGACCCCAGACATCTGTATGAACATAGTCAAGAACTCCACCTGTCTTGTGGATTGCGGTGCCAAAGCTTGTTCTTGTTTTCTTGCCCTTAACACAATGTTCACAGAAGTCTAATTTGCAGGCTATAGCACCCTTTAACAGATTCTTCTGAATCAATGCATGTAACGACTTCTCACCAGGATGTGCAAGTCGCATATGCCATAACTTCGTGGTCTCCTTTGCTGCACTCTCAATGTGCTCAGAAACTGACACATCTCCAGTTATTGCACTACCCATTAAGTAATACAAATTGTGATGCCGTGTGCCCTTCATGATTACCAAAGATCCAGAGATTACCTTTAGAATACCGTTCTCTGCTACTAGCTTGTGGCCTTTTTCTTCTAAAGTTCCGAGTGAAATCAGATTCTTCTTCACATCAGGTACGCACCTGACTTCCTTCAATTCTCTAACCATACCATCATGCATCCTGATTCGAACATTCCCTATCCCAACTACCTTACAGGTATTGTTATTTCCCATTCGTACTTCTCCATCAAACTTCTCGAAGCTCGAGAACCAGTCACGATGTGGGCAAATATGATATGTAGCTCCAGAATCAAGTACCCATGTGCCTTCAGTAACGACACAAGCTGATGGTGTCACAGTTAGTGAGAAATCAGAACCATCATCTGATTCTTCACTTGCCTTCGCAATGTTCACCTCGGTTTCTTGTTATCTCTTTCATGCTCCTTGCGCTTGGTACAATCCTTTGCCCAATGACCCATGTCATGGCACCATGCACACTCATCCTTATGCAGTCGCGTTGTAGACATAGAACGTCCTGTTCTCTTACCACGATAACCAGATTTCTTCTTCTTGTCTGTAGAACGACCTCTTGCATAAAGCACGTCATTGTCTGCTTCATATGCAATGTCTTCTCTATTCATCTTCCTAAATTCTTCGCTACGAAGTGCTGTAGTGACATCTTCATATGTCAACTTCGCCTTGCCGTGCATTAAAGCTTTAATCACGGGTTCATATTTATCAGGAAGAGAATTCACCAGACACAAAGCTTGTTCCTCGTCGTTTATGACTTCATCATAATTCACCAGATCAGTAAGCAGTTTATTAAACGAATCTAGATGCTCCGTCAGTGTTGCACCCTTCTTCATATTATAGCGATACAAACTTCTCTTAAGATGTATCCTATTAGCCACGTTCTTCACCAAGTATTCTTTCTCTAGCTTTTCCCAGAGATCCTTAGCTGAAGTCTCGTGCTGATAATTAACTCTTACTGCCGTCGCCAAACAACCTCTTATCGAACCAAGACATAATTTATTCAACTTGTTCCATTGCTTGTCAGTCATCTCCTTTGGCCGACCTTCTAGAGCCTCGTCTAGGTCAAGTTTGTTAGGGCATTGTCCGGTCAAACCCACTAGCGTTGGTATGTCAAGCTAGTTGTCAGTTTTAGATGTCAAAATACAATTCTTGATTTAGCCTACTAGAGTTTAGATTTCGG
>JAJJMA010234907.1:0-23509 GCA_023529015.1 Papaver nudicaule
CGATCGCACGGCGCCCGGCGAGGCGCGCGACACGCGGGACAAACCGGCTATGATGGTCGTGCGCCGAAGCCGGCAGCGCGGGCGAATTTCCGCTCGCGCCCGGCGGCATCGCGATACCGCCCGTCGCGCTCGAAAGCAGCGTCGAAACAACGACAGGACAGGAGACACCGCAGTGCCCACGACCGCCTCCCCGCTCGAGCACGCAGGCACCGACCTCGCCGCGGCGACGCCCGACGAACTGAGCGACCTGATCGGCCTGGTCTACGACGGCGTGACGTCCGCCGTACCGTGGCGCGGGCTGCTCGACGCGCTCCGGATACGGCTCGCGGCCAACTACGCGACGCTCGTGCTGCGACCGCCGGCCGATGCGATGAAGGGGCTGATCGTCACGTCGAGCCTCGCGGATACGTCGGTCGGCACTGGCGCGTATCTGCAGCGTTTCCATACGCTCGACGCGTTCGTCAACCTGCCGCGCGACACGGTGACGACCGTGCACGAAATGCTCGGCGAACGCGGCTGGCTCGACAGCGAAAAATACCGGAACTTCGACCGGATGTACGACGTGCTCCATGTGATGGGCGCCGATATTCACGTGGACGCGGACAACGAGTGCCGGCTGCGCATCTGCCGACCGCACGGCGCGGCGCCATTCGATGCGAACGACAAGCGGCTGTGCCGGTTCCTGCTGCCGCACCTGAAGCGCGCGGCGAGCCTGCGCGCGAGCCTCGAAGTGACGACGAACGAGCGTCACCTGTATGCGGAGACGGTCAGCCAGTTGCGGATCGGCGCGATCCTGCTCGACGAGCAGGCGCGCGTGATGAAGACCAACGACGACGCGGCGCAGGTACTGGCCGAACGCGACGGGCTGTTCATCGTCGACGGCAAGCTGGTCTGCGACGGCACCGCGAACCAGCGCATGCTGCAGGCGTTGATCCGACAGGCGCTGACCCGGCAGGCCGGCGCCGCGCGCGGGATGACGCTGGCGCGCCGCGCAGGACGCGCGCGGCTGGGCCTGCTCGTGCGGCCGTTGCCGATCGACGAGCAATCGGGCCGCAAGCGCCGTGCGGCGGCCGTCGTGCTCGTGCGCGATCCCGACTGCCGGCCGCAGATATCGGGCGAGACGCTGCAGGCGATGTTCAACCTGACCCGCAGCGAAGCGTCGCTGGTCCTGCACCTGACGCAAGGGCTGTCGCTGCAGGACGCCGCGGAAACGATGGCCATTCGCCACAACACCGCTCGCTCGCATTTGCGCGCCGTGTTCTCGAAAATGGGCGTCACCCGGCAGACCGAATTGATCCAGGCGATCGAGCATTGCGTGATTCCGCTGCAGTGACGCCACGCGACGGTTCGATGTGACCCCGCCGGCTACTGACAGTACGCTGTCAGCAGCTTCGGCGCAGGCTGGTCGGATCGCCACCTCCGACGCAACGCATCGTGCGCAATCAAGGTTCCTTCGCACCGGCCGCCATCGTCAAACGCCGCGGCGCGACCCTGCTGACCCTCTGCGTCGCCGTGCTCGTCGCGCAGGTCGACACCGCCGTCGTCAATCTCGCGACACGCACGATCGGCGACTATTTCCACGCGGGCGTGGGCGCATTGCAATGGGTCGTCGACAGCTACAACCTCACGTACGCGGTGCTGCTGCTGACCGGCGGGCTGCTCGCCGATCTCCACGGCCGGCGCCGCATCTTCATCGCCGGCACCGCGCTGTTTACGGGCGCGTCGCTGCTGTGCGCGCTCGCGCCGTCGGTGTCGGTGCTGATCGCCGCACGCGCGCTGGCCGGTGTCGGCGCGGCGCTGCTGCTGCCCGCGTCGCTCGCGATCGTGCGCGTCGTGTGGCGCGACCCGGTCGAGCGCGGCCGCGCGCTCGGCATCTGGGCCGCGTGCAACGGCGCGGCAATGGCGATCGGCCCGACGCTCGGCGGCGTGCTGATCCGGCACTTCGGCTGGCGCAGCATCTTCTTCGTCGTCGTGCCGCTCAGCATCGCCGCGATGCTGCTCGCGATCCCGGCGGTGCCCGAGTCGTCCGATCCGCACGGCCGGCATTTCGACGGCGGCGCGCAAGTCACGGGCGCACTCGCGCTCGGCGCGCTCGCGTATGCGGCGATCGTGTTCCGCGATTCGCCGGTCGCGTGCGCGATCGCAGGCTGCATCGCGATTGTGTCGTTCGCCGCATTCGTCTCGGTCGAACGGCGCCAAGGCGCGGCCGCGCTGGTGCCGCTCGACCTCTTCCGGATCGGCGCGTTTCGCGGCGCGATCGCCGCGACTACCGGAATGACGTTCGGGATGTACGGCGTGCTGTTCCTGTTGCCGCTGACGTGGCAGGACATCGGCCGTCTCGATGCGACCGGCGCGGGCGTCGCGTTGCTGCCGATGGCGCTCGTGTTCGTCGTCGTGTCGCCGTGGTCGGGGCCGTTGTCCGAGCGCGCCGGCACACATGCGACGACGGCCGGCGGCGTCGCGGTGATCGCGAGCGGGCTCGCCGTGATCGGTGCGTCGGCCGGCTCATCGAGCCTGCTCGGCGCCGAACTCGGGCTCGCGTTGACGGGGCTCGGGATGGGGATTGCGACGGGCCCGCTGATGACCGTCGCCGTCGGCGCGGTCGACGCCGCGCGCTCGGGCACCGCGAGCGCACTCGTCAACGTTGCGCGGATGACGGGCGCGACGCTCGGGATCGCGGTGCTCGGCACGCTGTTCGCGGTCGCGCACGGCGGCGCGGCAGGCTTGCGCGCGGCGATGTTCGCCGGCGCTGCCGTGCAGTTGGCGGGCGCCGCGGTGTCGGCGGTCAGCGTGCAGCGCACGCGGCGGGCGGCGTGACGCGTCGCGGCCGCCGCGCTCATGCGCAGCAGGCATCGCCTTACACCGCGCCAACCGCTCGCCGCACCGCCCGTCAGCGATGCTTCCCGCCGTGCCGGCGGTGCCGATGCGCTTCGCGCGCCTGCAGCAGCGACGGCATCAGTTCCTCGATGTATTGCCGCGCCTGCCCGCGCGTGACGATCTCGGTGAAGCGCTGATGGGCCTGGTCGTGGCCGACCAGCGCCGCATGCGCTTTCTTCAGGATGTGCAGATACGCGATCAGGCTCGTGCCGTCGCGCACGGGCAGCGCATCGCGCGGGTCCGGGGCCGGGGTCGAGGTGGTACTCATGATGATCCGATCCTTTGCGGGCAGTCGGTACGGCACGTCGCCGTCACGAGCGCCAGCAGGTCGTTGGCGAGGCGGTCGCGGTCGGTCAACGGTGCGAGGCCGAACAGCCGCTCGAGCGTCGCGGCGACCGACGCATGATCGTACGGCGTATGGTCGACCTGCCCGGCCGCGACCCACGGCGAAATCACGAGTGCCGGCACGCGCACGCCGTACATGTCGAAGCCGAAGCCGCTCGCGTTCAGCGTCGCGGCCGCGCCGTCGTTCGGCGGTGGTGCGGCGCCCGGCCTGACCGAATCGTAGAAGCCGCCGTGCTCGTCGTAGACGATCACGAACAGGCTGCTGTTCCAAACCGGTGAATTGCGGATCGCGTTGTACACGCGCGCGGCAAGCTGGTCGCCGCCGGCCAGCCCGTCCATCGGGTGTTGCGAGCTGCCGTTCTGGTAGGTGCCGTGCACGATGTCGCCGTAGCCGGGCTCGATGAACGTGTAGCGCGCCGTATAGCCGGCCGCGAGATCGGCTTCGAAGTGCGCGAGATCGTCGACGTCGAAGAAGCTGATGCCCTTCAGCGATGCGACCTGCGGCACGTGGCCGAGCGGATCGCCGGTCTGGTCCTGGTAGATGCGCCAGTTGCCGTCGCCGAGCGCGCCGAAGATCGAGCCCTTCGGATAAGGGAAGCCGTCGAACGCATCCCACCCGCCCATTTCTTCCTTGGTCGGCGAATGATCGAGCCCGGCCGACGACGCGCCATGCAGAAAGAAACGGTTCGGCCAGGTCGGCCCCGGCATCGACGCATGCCACGCGTCGCACAGCACGAACGCGTTCGCGAGCGCGTACAGCGACGGCGCCTGCGTCTGCACGTTGGCGCCCTGCATGATCTTGGCCGCGTCGGCCGGCTGCGGCGGCGTGCCTTCGGAATGCGACGTCGCGTAGTTCGACACGAATCCCGAATTATTGACAGGCGGATAGGCCTGCCCTTTCGCGAATGGCACGCCCGCGCCGCAGAGCTGTTCGAGCACGTCGGTGAATTCGTGGCAAGGGTCGGTCGGCATCCGGTCGGGCGCGCCGCCGCCGAACGGATAGACCGCGCCGCCGTACGCATTGCTGTCGCCTGGCGACGCAGCGACGATGTCGGCGACGCCCGACAGCGCGAACAGGTGATCGAACGAGCGGTTCTCGAGCATCAGCACGAACACGTGCTGGATGCGGTCCTGAACCGGCGGGGCTGCGGGGGCTGCGTCTGCACTCATGGCGCCTCCTGGCGTCGCGCGACGAATGTCCGGCTGGCACGGTCGTTGGCCCGCTGAAAGCGACTGCAGGAATTGAAAGCCAAGCGCGCGGGCCGCGAATTGCCGACGAGTGTACGACCGCGCCGGCCCGCGCGTAAAGCCGCATGCGAACCGCGTCGCCGCGCGTGCGTTCAGCCGTCGGCCGCGGTTTTCAGCGTGACGACGTCGCGCCGCGGCGGCGCGCCGAACATCCGCGCGTATTCGCGGCTGAACTGCGACGCGCTTTCGTAGCCGACGCGATACGCGGCCGTTTCCGCGTTCGCCGCGCCCGTCACCATCAGGTGCCGCGCCTCGAGCAGGCGCAACTGCTTCTGGTATTGCAGCGGCGTCATCGACGTCAGCGCCTTGAACTGCCGGTGAAACGCCGACGGGCTCATCTGCGCGACGGCGGCGAGATCGTCGACGCGAATGGCTTCGGCAAACTGGCCGCGCAGCGCGTGGATCGCCGCGACGACGCGCTGCGCGTGACCGTTGGCGAACACGACGCGCGAGACTTCGCCGCCGTGCGGGCCCGCGAGCAGCCAGTAGCAGATCTCCCGCATCAAGAGCGGCGCGACGACCGGAATCGCCGCAGGCGTATCGAGCAGCCGCATCATCCGCAGCACGCAATCGGCGAGCGGCCCGCCGAAATCGGTCACGCAGACGCCATGGCCGATCGGGCCGGCCGGTTGCGGCGGCGGCGCGTCGAGACGCTCGAGCACATCGCGCATCATGGCCAGGTCGAATTCGAGCACGATGCCGAGGAACGGCTCGGTCTCGCTCACCTTGACGATGCGGCTCGTTGCCGGCATCTCGACGCTGACGACGAGCGCACGGCCGGGCCCGTAGTCGTAGCGCCGCCCGCCGAACGTCGTCCACTTCGCACCCTGCACGACGACGCACAGCGCCGGTTTCATGATCAGCGGCGCGGGCAGCCTCTCGCGATTGGAACGCAGCAGGATCAGCCCGTCGATCGCAGTCGCGAACGGGCTGTCTTCGCCCTGCGCGGCCGTCACGCGCGCGACGCGTTCGACCAGTTCGTCCGACATGGTGCAGCCCTCCGTATCGCGATGTCCGGATGGTACACGCGGCGCCGTGCTTCCCGAGGGGGGCGGGCAGGATCAGGCAAGAACGCGGCCGGTTCCGGCATTCAGCGAGCGCGATGGCCGCCGTACGCTTGCCGCTGTTCGTCACCGACTTCGATCAGGAGCACAGCATGACAGCAGCCCACCCCACCGGTTCAGCCCCGAAAATCGCCGTCGTCACCGGCGGCAGCCGCGGACTCGGCCGCAATACGGTGCTTCATCTCGCGCGGCGCGGCGTGCGTTCGATCTTCACGTACCGCTCGAACCGCGCCGAGGCCGAGCAGGTTGTCGCGCTGGCCGCCGACGCCGGACAAGCAGCGATCGCGCTGCCGCTCGATACGGGCGATATCGCCACGTTCGGCCGCTTCGCCGAACAGCTCCGCGAGGCCCTTTCAACGTGGGGCGCCGACCGCTTCGATTTCCTCGTCAACAATGCGGGCACGTCGCATCACGCGCCGATCGCCGAGACGACCGAAGCCGATCTCGACGCGCTCTATCGCGTGCACTTCAAGGGCGTGTTTTTCCTCACGCAGACGCTGCTGCCGCTGATCCGCGACGGCGGCCGCATCGTGAACGTGTCGTCGGGCCTCACGCGCGTCGCCGTGCCCGGCAGCGCGGCCTACGGGTCGATGAAGGGTGCGGTTGAAGTGCTGACGCGTTATCTGGCCAAGGAGCTCGGCCCGCGCCGTATCGCGGTGAACGTCGTCGCGCCGGGTGCGGTGGCGACCGATTTCAGCGGCGGGATGGTGCGCGACAACCCGGAGGTCAACCGGCGCGTTGCGGAATGGACGGCGCTCGGCCGCGTGGGCGAGCCCGACGACATCGGGCCGATGATCGCGTCGCTGCTGTCGGAAGACAACCGCTGGGTCAACGCGCAGCGCATCGAGGTGTCGGGCGGGATGGCGCTCTGAACGTCGACTTTCGCCGGCTCGTGACGATGCCGAATGGCGGGCATTACCCGATGCAGGAATGTCCGCCGTATTTCGCGACGATCGTCGAGGCTTTCCTGCGAGACGCGGCCGCTTGAGCGTTGTGCACGCGCGGCAGCCGGAGAAGGCGGTATTGGCCGCCGCGGCGCGATGACGCCGCCGGCGACCGACGGACGGCACGACATGTGCCGTCTGTCAGGTTCGTCCGGCCGCGTGGCCGGACGGGAGTCGATCGGCGCCGTACTTGCACGCCCGATCGCGGCCGCTCAGCGACGCGGCCCGCCGTTGCGCTGCGGACGCGGGGAATTCGCGTCCTTGTGCCGGAAGTTGATGCGGCCCTTGGTCAGGTCGTACATCGACAGTTCCAGCGTCACGCGGTCACCCGCGAGAATGCGGATGTGGTTCTTGCGCATGCGGCCCGACGCGTACGCGCCCACCACGACGCCGTTTTCCAGCGTGACACGGTATTTGCTGTCCGGCAGCACTTCGTCGACGATTCCGTCCAGTTCCAGCAGTTCTTCTTTTGCCAAACCAATTCCTCCAGGCAAGGTGATTGACCGCGGCCGCGGCGATCTGCCCGGCGCCGTTTCCCGCAACGGGACGGCGGCCGGCAGGCTGCCGGGTATCGGTTCGTTCAGACGGGCCACGGGCCTGTCTTGTGATCGGAGCCCGGCACGTTGCGGCGTTCGGGCGGTCAGTGGCGGCGGCGCGATGAGCACCGCGCAAGTCGGGACCGCGCCGGCTACTACGGCATGGCGGCGGTCTGCTCGGGTTGATGCGTTAAAGCGGTGATGCGCTGGCGAAGCGGCGGGCGCTTCGCGAGGGCGTTGTGTCGCACGTGGGTCACGCATGCGATGAGGGAGGCGTCACGACCGATGCATCGTGAATGTCGCGATGCATCGGTCGTGCGCATCGGAACGCGCAGGCCGCCGTAACAGCGGCGCCCCGCGCGAAACTCCATCCGGCACCTGCCGCCGCTTGGCGGCCGATGCCGATGCGGCTTACTGCGGCGTGATGTTCGACGCTTGCAGACCCTTCGGGCCGCGCTTCACTTCGAAGCTGACCTTCTGGCCTTCGGCCAGGGTCTTGAAGCCCGTGCCGCGAATTTCCGAGAAATGGGCGAACAGATCGTCGCCGCCGTTGTCCGGGGAGATGAAACCAAAGCCCTTGGTTTCGTTGAACCACTTGACGGTACCGGTATCCACAAATACTTCCTTAATACGAATAAATTGAACATGCGCCCGCGACGGGCACAGAAAGAATCAAAGAGGGAGAGACCAACGACCGCCGCACGGAGTGCGGCCAATGATGAGCAATCGAACTTCTTGAAGACTTCGGTCATGGACACTACGCGACAGCGGCCGCCCCGTCAAGCCCTTTCGGTGCGACGCGCGCGCACGGGCGCCGCGCGCGCCTTATGTGGCGGGTGTTACCGGCCGACGGGACCTGTTTCGATGTGCCCCCTGTTTTCGGCCGGCCCGACCCTTTTTACAGCGGCTCGAACACGTGATGCAGCGCCGGCGGCGCGTCGCCGTCGCGAATCCGCATTTCAAATGCCTTACGCGCGACGCTCGTCGGCCGCACGTCGGCCACGTCCAGGTAGAACTGCGAATACCAGTCGCGCATCTGGTACAGCGGGCCGTCGCCTTCGCACAGCAGCGGGTTGTCGATCCGCGTCTTGCTGTGCCAGATGTCGACGTCCTCGTAGAACGCGCGCTGCGCTTCCTTCACGTACGCGTTCGCGATCTCCAGGTTCTGCTCGTCGCTGAGCCCGGCCACCTTCTTCACGATCACGCCGTAACGCAGCTCGAAGCTGTTCATGTCGATCGGCACGTGGCAGTTCAGCAGCACCGAATGGATCGGCTGCCCGTTGCTCTGCCCCGTCATCTGCGTGATGTGCACGGCCGGCCCGAAATACGTCGACAGCGCGGTCAGGGCGTCGCCGCCAAGCTTCTCGCTGCGGCCGACCATCAGCTGCGTCGCCTTGTGGTCCTCGAACAGGTTCGCGAAATAGTCGATCGGCGCGCGGTGCACGGTCGCGAAGTGCGCGACGTCCGAGATGTTGTCGACCAGCTCGCGGCAGTTGGCCTGGATCACCATCTTGTCGACGACCCAGTCCGACCACTCGTCCGAGAAGCACACGTCGAGGCGCGGAATCGCGACGTCCGCCGGCGGCGCGTTGCCTTCCGGGTCGTTCCACACGAACAGCAGGTTGTTTTCCTCGCAGGTCGGCCACGCGCCGATGCGCGCCTTCGGCGGAATCCGCTTGCAGTACGGGATCGATGCGCACTGCCCTTCACCGCTCCAGGCCCAGCCGTGGAACGGGCACACGAGGTTGTCGCCCTGGACCGTGCCGAGGCTCAGGTCGGCGCCCATGTGCGGGCAATACGCGTCGACGACGTTGACCTTGCCGGTCGAATCGGCGAACGCGGCAAGCTTGCGGCCGAACACGTTCAGCGTATGCGGCTTGCCGTCCTGGTAGTCGCGGGCGAGCCCGAGGCAGTGCCAGCCGCGCGCATAGCGCTGCGCGAGCGGCTGGGCTTCGATCTTGTAAGGGCGTGCGGACATGTGGTGTGTCTCCTTGTTGACGCGCGCGGCGGCCCGCCGCGCGTTCGGGGGTAATGAGGGGCGGCGATCAGCGCACCGGATTGCCGGGTTCGAATGCACGCGCCGGCTTCAGTTGCGGCGCGGCCGACGGCGACGGCTGCTGCTGTGGCACCTGCATGCGGCGCTCGGCACGCTCGACGCCAAGCCACGCGGCGAGCGCGGGCAGCAGGAACACCGCGCCGAACAGGTTCACGAGGAACATGAACGCGAGCAGCACGCCCATGTCGACCTGGAACTTCAGTGCGGAGCACGCCCACGTGCCGACGCCGATGAACATCGTGACGGCCGTGAACAGCGCCGCCGTGCCGCGCTGGCGCATCGCGTCGGCAAACGCGTCCGGCAGCGTCGCGCCGTCGCGAAGGTCGTGCTGCAGGCGCTCGTACAGGTAGATCCCGTAGTCGACGCCCACGCCGACGCCGAGCGTGATCACCGGCAGCGTCGCGACCTTCAGCCCGATGCCGAGGCGCGCCATCACCGCATTGCACAGGATCGACACGAGCGTGAGCGGCACGACGATGCACAGCACCGCGCGCCACGAGCGGAACGTGACCGCGCACAGCAGCGCGATCGCACCGAAGATCGACAGCAGCATCGCGACTTCCGCGTCGCCGACGGCCTCGTTGGTCGCGGCCATCACGCCGACGTTGCCGCCCGCGAGCCGGAACGCGACGTTCGGCGTCGGGTTCTCGGCCGCGAAGCGCTTGATCTCGTCGACGATGTGCGCGATGGTCGTGCCTTCGTGGTTCTTCGTGTAGATCAGCACCTGGATCGCCTTGCAGTTCGCGGTGTTCATCCCGTTGTCGGGGTCGAACGCGTTGGAACCCTGCGTGAGCCCGTCGCTGGAACGCGGCAGCGCGGCCCAGCGCGGGTTGCCTTCGTTGAATGCGGCGATGAAGACCTTGCCCTGCGACGACACGCTCGTCACCGACTGCACGCCGGCCACGCCGCGCATGTTCATCTCGAACTTCTCGATCGCGCTCATCACCGGGTAATGCAGGCACGCGTCGTCGAAGCCGGTCGTCTCGACGATCACCGACAGCACGTCCACGCCGATGTTGTACTGGTGCGTGATCGCCGCGTTGTCGATGTTGTAGCGCGAGTTCGCGCGCAGCTCAGGTGCGCCGGTGCCGATGTCGCCGATCTCCAGCTTGCGCGATTCGAGCGTGCCGTACGCGAGCAGCGCGAGCGCCACCGCGAACACGCCGAGCGCGGGCGCCGGCCGCGCGAACACCGCGAAGCGCGACCACCTCCCGCTGCCGCCGGCCGCCGCCGTGCGCTGCGCACGTGCCAGCGTGCCGCGTTCGAGGCGCGTGTACGACAGCAGGATCGGCAGGAACACCTTGTTCGTGACGATCATCAGCAGCACGCCGAGGCACGCGGTGATGCCGAGCTCGCGCACGATGTCGATCCTGATCCGCATGATCACCATGAAGCCGAGCGCGTTGGTCAGCAGCGCGACGGTGCCCGGCACGAACAGCTTGCGGAACGCGTCGCGCGCGGCGTCGACCGATGATTCGCCGCGCACCAGCGCCTGCTTCCACGCGTTGGTCATCTGCACCGCGTGCGACACGCCGATCGAGAAGATCAGGAACGGCACGAGGATCGACATCGGGTCGATGCCGAGCCCGAGCAGCGGCAGCGCGCCGAGCAGCCACACGACCGGCAGCAGCGCGACGACCAGTGCCAGCACGGTGGTCTTCAGCGAGCGCGTATAGGCGAACAGCAGCGCGGCCGTGACGAGGAACGCGAGCGCGAAGAACGCCATCACGCCCGCGATACCGCTCTCGACGTCGCCGACCAGCTTCGCGAAGCCGATGATGTTCACGTCGATGCCCTGCTTCGCGTACTTTGCGCGGATCTCCTCGAGCTGGCGCGCGACCGCGCTGTAGTCCAGCCGCTTGCCGGTCGCGGGATCGGTCTCGCGCAGCTCCGCGCGAATCAGCGCCGATTTCAGGTCGTTGCCGACCAGGCGGCCGATCTGCCCGGAACGTGCGACGTTGCGGCGCACCTTCGCGAGATCGTCCGGGTTCGCGCTCGAGAACTGCCCGGGCACGACCACGTCGCCGCGAAAGCCGGCTTCGGTCACCTCGGTGTAGTGGACGTTCGGCGTGAACAGCGAGAACACGCGCGAACGGTTCACGCCGGGGATGAAGAACACGTCGTCGGTCGCATGGCGCAGCGCGTCCATGAAGGTCTGGTTGTAGATGTCGCCGTCGCCCTTCCAGCGCAGGCTCACGAGGATCGTGTTCGCGCCGGGGAACGCGCCCGCATAGCGCTCGAACACCTGCATGTACGGGTGCTGCATCGGGATCATCTTGTTGAAGCCCGGATCGAGCTTCAGGCGCGTCGCGGAAAGCCCGAGCGCGAGCGTCACCGCAACGCAGAGCAGCATCAGCAGCCGGCGCCGGCGAATGATCGTGTTGGCGCAGCGCTCGACGAACGCCGCGAGGCGCGACGCGGGAACGGCTTCAGGGGGGCGTGACAGGTCGTTCATGGATTTCTCGTGTCGGTACGGACTGGCGATGCGAAACGAACCAAAGCGGACGGCAACCGGCGGCTGCAGCGGCCGCCGTGGCCGTGCATCAGGACGGCGACGCGGCGAGCGGCGCGACGCCGGCCTCGCCGCCGAGCAGCAGCGCGCCGTGGCCCATGTCGAGCACCGCCGCGAGGCTCTGCACGCCGCCGAGCTTGCGCACGTCGAAGGTCAGCCCGCCGTCGCGCGACGCGACGATCGCGCCACCCTGGCCGACCAGCACGAGTTCGCCGTCGGCAAGCTGGGTCGCGCCGAAGTACGACACCGGCACGTGACTGTCGACATGCGTCCAGGTCGTGCCGCGATCGGTGCTGCGCACCACGTTGCCGCGCATCCCGTAGGCGACCCAGTCGCCGTTCGCGAGCATCAGCGCGCCGAACAGCGAGCCTGCATACGGCGACGGCAGCTTGTCCCAGGTAGCGCCGTTGTCGGTCGAGCGCAGCAGCGTGCCGCTCTCGCCCGCGATCAGCAGGTTGCCGTGACCGTCGCCGACGATCGCGTTCAGGTGACGGTCGCCGGCCGGCGTCTTCACGGTTTGCCAGTTGATGCCGCCATCGTCCGAGCGCAGCAGTTGGCCGAAACTGCCGGCCGCGAACAGCGGGCCGTCCGCGGTGCCCCACACGGACAGCAGCGGATCGGAATGCGCGTGGTCCATGTGCACCTCGCGCCAGTGCGCACCCGCGTCGTCGCTGCGGACGATCCGGCCATCGTGACCGACCGCGATCCCGAGCGTCGGCGTGATGAAGCGCACCTGCGTGAGCGTCGACGCCTGGTCGCGCGTGACCGACGCCGGCCGCCAGTGGGCGCCCGCATCGTCGCTCAGCAGGATCACGCCGCGTTCGCCGACCGCGACGATGCGCGTGCCGGCCCTCGCGAGCCCGTTGATCTGCAGCCGGTCCGCATGGATCGCGGTGACCGGAAACGCCGGCAGCGGGCGCGGCGAAAACGCGAACAGCGCGGCGCCGAGCACCAGCGCCGACATCGCGAGTCCGGGCAAAGTTCGTTTCATCGCTTGTCTCCTGTGTCTGCGTGCGACGGCGGTTCGCGCCGAAGCGCCAACATCCGTCGCCTGCAAGTCTCCGGGCCGTCGGTCATTGCCGCGGCCTCGAATCGTCCTGAAGGGTGACCGGCCGTCTCCGGCCGCCCATCCGCGTGCCGCTACGCGCCGACTTCGAACAGCGCGGCGGCACCCATTCCGCCGCCGATGCACATCGTCACGACCGCGTGCCGCACGCCGCGCCGCGCGCCTTCGAGCAGCGCGTGCATCGTCATCCGCGTGCCCGACATCCCGAACGGATGGCCGAGCGCGATCGCGCCGCCGTCCACGTTCAGCCGGTCGTCGGGGATGCCGAGCATGTCGCGGCAATACAGCGCCTGGCACGCGAACGCCTCGTTCAACTCCCACAGCCCGATGTCGGCCACGGTCATCCCGAAACGCTCCAGCAGCTTCGAGATCGCGAACACCGGGCCGATACCCATCTCGTCCGGCTCGCAGCCGACCACCGAAAGGCCGCGGAACGCGCCGAGCGGCGTCAGCCCGCGGCGCTGCGCCTCGCTGCGCGACATCACGACCACGGCCGCCGCGCCGTCCGACAACTGCGACGCGTTGCCTGCCGTCACGAACTCGCCCTGATCGACGACCTTGCCGCCGCTCCACGACGGCTTCAGCCCCGCGAGCCGCTCGGCCGTCGTGTCGGCGCGCACACCTTCGTCGCGTGCCGCGCGCACGTCCTCGTGGCCGGCCGGGTTGCCTTCCTTGTCGAACAGCGCGCGCCGCACGTCGAGCGGCGCGATTTCCGCATCGAAGCGGCCCGCTGCCTGCGCGTCGGCCGTGCGCTGGTGGCTCTGCAGCGCGAATGCGTCCTGCGCGGCGCGCGAGATGCCGTAGCGGCGCGACACGATCTCGGCCGTTTCCATCATCGCGATGTACGCGGCCGGCTGGTGGTCGAGCACGGCCTGCGAACGCGCGCGATACGCGTTCTTGTGCTTGTTCTGCGTGAGCGAGATCGACTCGACGCCGCCCGCGACGACGATCCGCGCATCGCCCGCGCCGATGCTGCGCGCGGCGCTCGCGATCGACATCAGGCCCGACGAGCACATGCGGTCGATCGCCATGCCGGGCACCGACGCCGGCAGCCCGGCCGCCGCGGCCGACAGGCGGCCGATGTTGTAGCCCTGCGTGCCCTGCTGCGCGGCACAGCCGATCAGCACGTCGTCGACGTCGGCCGGCGCGACGCCCGCGCGTTCGAGCGCCGCACGCACGACGTGCCCGCCCAGCGCGGGCGCCTCGGTGTCGTTGAACATGCCGCGAAACGCCTTGCCGATCGGCGTGCGTGCGACGGAAACGATGACTGCGTCTTCCATGGGCTGGCTCTCTGGAACTAGAAGTAATAACGGCTGATGGTGTCGGCGACGCAGCCGGGCTTGCCTGCGCCTTCGATCTCGACGGTCACGCGTATCCACGCCTGCACGCCGCCTTCGAGCGGCTCGACGCGCAGCAGCTCGCCGACGCCGCGCACGCGCGCGCCGACCTTCACTGGTGCCGGGAAACGGATCCTGTCGCAGCCGTAGTTGACGCCGAGCCGCGCGCCGTCGATACGCACGATCTGCGGCAGGAAATGGTTGACGAGCGACAGCGTCAGGTAGCCGTGCGCGATGCACGCGCCGAACGGGCCGTCCTGCGCGCGCACCGGGTCGACGTGCACCCACTGGTGATCGCCCGTCGCGTCGGCGAAACCGTCGATGCGGAGCTGGTCGATCGCGAGCCACGCGCTCGCGCCGAGCGTGTCGCCGACAGCCGCCGCGAGTTCGCCGGGATGCGCGAACACGCGGGGCGTCGCGCACACGGGGTCGAGGGTCGCGCCCATCATGCGTGCTGGCTGCTGACCGACAGCACTTCGCCCGTCATGTACGACGCGTAATCGCTTGCAAGAAACACCATCACGTTCGCGACCTCCCAGACTTCGGCGGCGCGCCCGAAGGCTTCGCGCGACGCCAGTTGATTCAGCAAGTCGGCCGGCGCCGACTTCTTCAGAAAATCGTGCATCGCGATGCTCGGCGCGACCGCGTTGATGCGCACGCCGTACGGCGACGCTTCGAGCGCCGCGCAGCGCGTGAGCGCCATCACGCCCGCTTTCGCCGCCGCGTAGTGCGCCTGTTCCGCCTGCGCGCGCCAGCCGAGCACCGATGCGTTGTTGACGATCGCGCCGCGGCCACGGGCCTGCATGTGCGGCAGCATCGCGCGCGTCATCCGGAACGTCCCGGTCAGGCTAATGTCGATCACGCGCGACCATTCGGCATCGTCCATATCGACGATGCGGGTCGACCCGCCGAGCCCGGCGTTGTTGATCAGCACATCGACGCCGTCGAGCTTGTCCTGCGCGTCGGCGACGAGCGCCTGTACGTCGGCCTCGACCGCGACGTTGCACAGGCGGCCGTAGACCTGTTGCAGCCCCGTTTCGGCGCGCAGCGTCTGAACCGCCTGTTCGAGGCGCTTTTCGTGGATGTCGGAGATGAACAGCGCGCGGCAACCTTCCTCCGCGCAACGGCGCGCGGCCGCGAAGCCGATGCCGGCGCCGGCGGCAGCCGTGATCAGCACCGATTTGCCGGCGAGCAGCTGGTGGCCCGGCACATACGCCGGGGCCTTCTGGATCTGGGGTTCGGTCATGCGTTACCTCTAGGGGCTGTTCCCGCTAATAACGGGCTTGCGAACGTGCCTTGCCGGTCGTAGTGCAAGGAGGGAGGAGCGCCGTTTGGCCGAGCCAAACAAGCGACGACCGACGCCGCAATACGGCCGGCAAGGCACGTTCCCGTGATTAAAAAAATTCCTTTGTGGGGCTGGCCGCCAGAAGGGCCGATCGCGGCGTCATGCTCCTTGCGAATACGTCGAGTATTCGCTTCGTCGCAATCCTTGCGCTCGGCCCTTCTGGCGGCCAGCGCAAGCCCGTTATTAGCGGGAACAGCCCCTTGGTTCCCTGGGCATGCCGAGCCCGCGCTCGGCCATGATGTTGAGCTGGATTTCATTGGTGCCGGCGTAGATCGTGTCCGCACGGGAGAACAGGAATACGCGCTGCAGATGGGTGAGCTTTTCGTCGGCCGGATCGATCACGTTCGCGCGCGGCCCGAGCGCATCCATCGCGAGCTGGCCGAGGTCGCGGTGCCAGTTCGACCAGTAGTACTTGTAGATCAGCGCCTCGCGGCGCAGCGGCGCGCCGGCGCTGCCGTCGGCGTCGTCCGCGCCGGAAAGCATCCGCAGCGCGTTGTAGCGCATCACGCGCAGCCCGGCCCACGCGCGGCCGATGCGCTGGCGCAGCACCGGGTCGCGGTCCATGCCCGACTCGCGCGCGGCATCGATCACCCATTCGAGCTCGCGGACGAACTGCATCTGCTGGCCGAGCGTCGACATCCCGCGCTCGAAGCCGAGCAGCGTCATCGCGATCCGCCAGCCGTCGCCCGGCGCGCCGACGAGGTCGCGCACATCCGCGCGCGCGCCGTCGAAGAACACTTCGTTGAATTCCGCGCCGCCGTTGAGCTGTTTGATCGGGCGGATCTCGATGCCCGGCTGGTCGAGCGGCATCAGCAGGAACGACAGCCCCTTGTTGCCCTTCGACGCCGGATCGGTGCGCGCGAGCACGAAGATCCAGTCGGAATCGTGCGCGAGCGACGTCCATACCTTCTGGCCGTAGACGCGCCACGTGCCGTCCGCATCCTGTTCGGCGCGCGTGCGCACATTCGCCAGATCCGAACCCGCGCCCGGCTCCGAATACCCCTGGCACCAGAACTGCGTGCCGGCCAGGATGCCGGGCAGGAAGCGCGCGCGCTGGTCGTCGGTGCCGCACGCGACGAGCGTCGGCCCGAGCAGCCCTTCGCCGATATGGCCCATCCGCCCGGGGCCGCCCGCACGCGCGTATTCCTCGTGGAAGATCACCTGTTCCGCGACCGAGAAGCCGCGCCCGCCGGCGCTCGTCGGCCAGCCGAGCCCGGTCCAGCCGCCCTGCGCCAGTTCCCGTTCCCACGCCTTGCGCAGTTCGGGCCACGCCTCCTCGTCGCCGGGGCCGCCGCGGTATTTCAGGCACGCGAATTCGCCGGTCAGGTGCGACTGCACCCAGTCGGCCACTTCGTGCCGCAATTGCTGTTCGCGCGTTTCGCTGTTCATTGGAGAGCCCCTGCTCGCGCAGCCGACGGGCGGGCGGCCGCCGCAACCGGCGCAACCGGCGAAACCGCAACCGCGGCCGCGTCGTCGCGGTACGCCGCGCCGCCGTCGATCGCATGGCATGCGATCCATTCGAGCAGTTGCGGCGTGCTGCCGAACTGCGCGCCCGACGCCTGCGCACGCTTGAAATAGAGATGCGGGTCGTATTCCCACGTGAAGCCGACGCCGCCGTGCAACTGGATCGCTTCCTGCGCGCAGAACGCATACGCGTCGTTCGCGGCGGCCTTCGCGGCCGCGATATCGGCGCGCAGCGCGGCGCCCGGCGTTTTGCCGGTTTCCGCATCCCACGCGTGCGCAGCGCCGAGCACGGCCGAACGCACCGATTCGATCAGCACCATCATCTGTGCGCAGCGGTGCTTGACGGCCTGGAACGACGCGATCGCGCGGCCGAACTGCACGCGCTGGCCCGTGTAGTCGAGCGTCAGGTCGAGGCATTGCTGGGCGCCGCCGAGCTGTTCGGCGGCCAGCGCGAGCGCCGCGAACCAGGCGCTGCGTTCGAGCACCGCTGCGGCGTCGCGGCCCGCGATCAGCGCGTCGCGGCTCACGCGCACGTCGTCGAGCGCAATCCGTGCGAGCGGCCGCGTCACGTCGAGCGTGTCGAGCGGCGTCACCGCAACGCCGGCTGCGCCCGCGGTCATGTCGATCGCGAACAGCCCGACCGACTGCCCTTCGTTCGCGATCCGCGCCGGCACCAGCAGCAGGTCGGCGCGCGCGCCGTCGAGCACTTGTGCTGCGACGCCGGACAACGCGAAGCCAGCCGCGGTTTCTTCCGCGATGAACGGAAGCGGTCGCGCACTGGCCGGTTCGTCGAACGAGTCGCCGAAAGATGCGCCGAACGCATTGGCGCCCGGTCCGCCATATGGCCGGCCGACCCGCGCGCCACTTGGCTCGCCGAACGGCCAGTCGAACGGCAGCGCCAGCGTTGCGCTGCACGCGCCTTCGGCGATCTTCGCGAGCCAGCCGGTCGCCAGCGGCGTGTCGCAGCCGGCCAGCGCGGTCGCCGCGAGGCACGCGGTCGAAAAATACGGCACGCAGGCGACACGCCGGCCGAGCTGTTCCATCAGCACCGTCTGCTCGACCGCGCCGAGCCCGAGCCCGCCTGCCGCTTCCGGCACCGCGAGCGCGTTCCAGCCGAGCTCGCCCGCGAGCGTGGCCCACAGCGCGTCGTCGCGGCCGGCCGACTGCTCGAGCGCACGGCGCACGTCGGCGGACGCGCTGCGTTCCGCGAGCACGTCGGCCGCCGCATCGCGGATCATCGCCTGTTCGTCGGTGAGCGCCAAATCCATCGATCAGCTCCCGTACACGCGCTGCGCGGGACGCGCATCGGCGAGCAGCCGCGCGACCGCCGGGCCGACCTCGGCCGCTGCCCAGCGCGCGCCGCGATCGACGCGCGGGCCCGTGCGCCAGCCTTCGGCGATCGCGATCATCCCGCCCGCGACCTCGAATACCTGGCCCGTCACGTCGGCCGACAGCGCGCTGCCGAGCCACACGACCAGCGGCGCGACGTTGGCCGGATCGAAATAGTCGAAGCCGCCGTCCTCGGGCTTCTTCATCATGTCGGCGAACACGCCTTCGGTCATCGACGTGCGCGCGGCCGGCGCGAGCGCGTTCACGCGCACGCCGTAGCGCTGCAGCTCGGCCGCCTGCATCAGCGTGAGCGCGGCGATCCCGGCCTTCGCCGCGCCATAGTTCGACTGGCCGATCGAGCCTTGCAGCCCGGCGCCCGAACTCGTGTTGACGATCCGCGCGTCGACCGGATTGCCGGCCTTCGCGGCATCGCGCCACACGCGCGCCAGCACACTCGACAGGCAGAAGTGGCCGCGCAGGTGCACGCGCATCACGTCGTCCCAGTCCTGCTCGGTCATGCTCGTGAACATCTTGTCGCGACAGATGCCCGCGTTGTTGACGAGCACGTGCACGTCGCCGAACGCTTCGCGCGCCGCGTCGACGATCCGCTGCGCGGTGTCGATCCTGGTGATGTCGTCGGAATTCGCGAGCGCGCGGCCGCCGCGCCGTGCGATCTCGTCGCACACGGCCTGCGCTGCGTCGTGCCGGATGTCGTTGACGACGACCGCCGCGCCTTCGGCCGCGAACGCGAGCGCGTATTCGCGCCCGAGCCCGCCGCCCGCGCCGGTGATGATGACGGTGCGTCCGTTACAGATTCCCATGCTGGTGCCTCGTGGATCGTGAAAGTGACGCGCTCACAGGCGCTCGATGATCGTGACGTTCGCGAGACCGCCGCCTTCGCACATCGTCTGCAGCCCGTAGCGGCCGCCCGTGCGTTCCAGCTCGTGCAGCAGCGTCGTCATCAGCCGCGCGCCGGTCGCGCCGAGCGGATGGCCGAGCGCGATGCCGCCGCCGTTCGGATTGGTCTTTTCATGCGGGAAACGCGTGTCGGCGAGCCAGGCCAACGCGACCGACGCGAATGCCTCGTTCATCTCGACCACGTCGATCCGCGACCAGTCGAGCCCGCTCTTCTTCAATGCGGCCTTCGTCGCCGGGATCGGTGCGGTCAGCATCCACAGCGGATCGTCGCCGAGCACGCTCAGGTGATGGATCCGCGCGCGCGGCGTGAGGCCGTAGCGCTTCAGAGCCTCCTCCGACACGATCAGCAGCGCGGCGGCCGCATCGCAGGTCTGGCTCGCGACGGCGGCCGTCAGCGAACCGCCCGGCGTCAGCGGTTCGAGCGTCGCCATCTTTTCCAGCGACGTGTCGGGGCGCGGCGTCTCGTCGTGGAGCACGCCTTCGAGCGGCACGATTTCCCGCCTGAAATGGCCGGCCTCGATCGCCGCGACCGCGCGGCGGTGGCTTTCGAGCGCATAACGCTCCATCGCGTCGCGCGACAGGTTCCAGTGATCGGCGATCCGCTGCGCGGCGACGAACTGCGACACCGGCGCATCGCCGAAGCGCGCGCGCCAGCCGGCGCTACCCGAGAACGGATCGGTGAAGCCGAGCGGTGCCGCGCAGGTCATCGCGGACGAGATCGGGATCTGCGTCATGGTCTGCACGCCGCCCGCGACGACGACGTCCTGCACGCCGCTCATCACCGCCTGCGCGGCGAAGTGCACGGCCTGCTGCGACGAGCCGCACTGACGGTCGACCGTCACGCCCGGCACCTGCAGCGGCAGCCCGGCCGCAAGCCAGCAGGTGCGCGCGATGTTGCCCGCGAGCGGGCCGATCGTGTCGACGCAACCGAACACCACGTCGTCGTATTCGTCGGCCGGAATCGCGTTGCGCTCGACGAGCGTCTTCAGCACGAAGCCGCCGAGGTCCGCCGCATGCACGTGCGCGAGCCCGCCCTTGCGGCGGCCGGTCGGCGTGCGCAGCGCGTCGACGATATAGGCTTGTTTCATCAATTGGTTTCCTCGAGGTCGAAGGTCTGCGCGGGGCCGATCGGCAACGCGTCGCCGAGGATCGCGTCGACGACGCGGGCCTTGTGGAACGCGCTGTCGCCCCAGCTGCCGGCGAGCGCCCAGATGCGCTTCATGAAGATCTGCAGGTCGAGCTCCCACGTGTAGCCGATCGCGCCGTGCACCTGCATCGAGTGGCGCGCGGCCAGTTGCGCGGCCGACGTCGCCGCGAGCTTCGCGTGCGACACGAACACGGCGCGCTGCGGGTGATCGTCGGCGATCGCCTGCGCGGCGCGCGCGACCACCGGCCGCGCGAATTCGTAGCGGATCGCGACGTCGGCGAGCAGATGCTTGAGCGCCTGGTACGAGCCGATCGCCTTGCCGAACTGCTTGCGCTGTGCGCTGTAGTCGATCGCGACGTCGAGTACGCGCTGCGTGAGGCCGAGCAACTGCGCGGCGACCGCGAACGCGCCGTGGTCGAGCGCGCGCGCCAGCAGCGGCGCGGCCTCGGCAACACCCGCGATGCGCGTGGCCGGCGACGCTTCCCAGTCGAGCGTGAACAGGCGCCGCGACGGGTCGACGCTCTCCACCGCGCGCCACGCGCACTGCGCGGGATCGACGCGGTGCAGCTCGCCGCGGTGTTCGCACAGGAGCGTCTGCGCGACGTGCACGTCGGCCGCATACGGGTTCACCGGATGCACGAGCGCGACGCGCGCGCGCCCTTCGGCGATATCGCGCAGCAACGCGTCGCGCCAGTCGCTCGCCGGCAGCCGTGCGAGCACGCCGGCCGACACGAGCGCCGTGTCGAGCAGCGGTTCGGGGCTGCCGAAATAACCGTAGGTCTGGGCGAGCAGCGCCCATTCCGCTTCGGTCAGGCCGAGGCCGCCGTGCGCCTCGGGCACCGACACCGCGGTCAGCCCCTGCGACGCGAACAGCGCCCAGAGTGCGTCCGAGCGCCCGGTCGGCGTGGCCCAGAGCTCGCGGATCAGCTCCGGCGTCATCTCGGTCATCAGCAGGCGCTTCACGCTGTCCGCGAGCGCTTCCTGGTCTTCATCGAATACGAAATCCATACGATGTCCGTTCAGTGAGGGAGTTGCCGGCGCCGTTACGCGCGCGGCATGCCGAGCATCCGTTCGGCGACGATGTTGCGCTGGATCTCGTTGGTGCCCGCGTAGATCGTGCCGGCCTGCGCGAACAGGAAGCCGTCGAGCCAGTAGCCGAGCGTCGCGTGCTGCGCGGGCGTCTGCGGGACGACCTCGCCGTGCGCGCCGAGAATGTCGAGCGCGGTCTGGTGCATCCGCAGGTCGAGCTCCGACCAGAACACCTTGTTGGTGCTCGACTCCGCGCCGATATGGCCGCCCTTCAGCAGCCGGCTCGCGGTCGCGTAGGTCGACAGCGCATACGCCTGCGCGTCCATCCATGCCGACACCACGCGCTCGCGCAGCGTCGGGTCGCGATCCGCGCTGTCGCGGTGCGCGAGATACAGGTCGCGCAACGCCTGCGCGGTGCGCTGGAAACGCGCGGGCGAACGCAGCATCAGCCCGCGTTCGAAGCCGGCCGTCGCCATCGCGACCTGCCAGCCCGCGCCTTCGGCAGCGAGCCGGTTCTCGACCGGCACGCGCACGTCGTCGAAGAAGATTTCCGCGAAACCCGTTTGCCCGTTCAGTTGCCGGATCGGCCGCACCGTGATGCCCGGCGCGGACAGCGGCACCATCAGGAACGTGAGCCCGTGGTGGCGCGACGATTCCGGATCGCTGCGGAACAGCCCGAACAGCCAGTCGGCCCATACCGCGCGGGTCGACCAGATCTTCTGGCCGTTCAGCACGTACTCGTCGCCGATGCGAGTCGCCGTCGTGCGGATCGCGGCCATGTCCGAGCCCGCGTTCGGCTCCGACCAGCCCTGCGCCCACACGTGCTCGCCGGCCGCCATCGCGGGCAGGAAGCGCGCTTTCTGCGCGTCGGTGCCGAAATCCATCAGCGTCGGGCCGAGCAGGAAGATGCCGTTCTGGTTCACGCGCATCGGTGCATCGGCGCGCCAGTACTCTTCCTCGAAGATCAGCCACTCGATCAGGTCGCAGCCGCGCCCGCCCAGCTCGCGCGGCCACGTGACCATGCTCCAGCGGCCCGAGTGCAGCGTGCGCTCCCATTCGCGGTGCGCGGCGAAACCTGCCTCGGTATCGAAGCTCGGCAGCCGCTCGCGCGGCACGTGTGCGGCGAGCCATTCGCGAATTTCCGCGCGGAACGCCTGCTGTTGCGGCGTATAGGTCAGGTTCATGCGCGTGCCTCCTCGGCCGGTGCGTCGAAACGCGCGTCGCGCTTCTCGACGAACGCGGCGCGCGCCTCCGTCGAGTCGTTCGTCATGTACGCCTGCAGCGTGAAGCCCTGCTCCCAGCGGTACTTGTCCTCGAGATCGCCGTCCTCGACGCCGTTCAGCGCCTCCTTCGCGAGCCGCACCATCGCCGGGCTCTTGTCCGCGATCTTGCGGGCGATCGCGAGCGCCGCGTCGCGCAGCGCATCGCGCGCGACGACCTGCTCGACCGCGCCGAGCCGGTACGCTTCGGCCGCGTCGATCATCTCGCCGGTGAAGTACATCGTGCGCACCTTCTGCACGCCGAACAGCCGCTGCAGGTGCGCGCCGCCGCCCATCGCGCCGCGGTCGATCTCGGGCACGCCGAAGCGCGCGCAATCGGCCGCGACGACGATGTCCGCCGCGCCGCAGATGCCGATCCCGCCGCCGAGCACGAACCCGTGCACGGCCGCGATCACCGGCTTCGGGTTGCGGTGCACCGCGCGGAACGTCTCGTAGTTGCCTGCGTTGACCGCCACGATCCGCTCCGGATGCGCGGCCAGTTCCTTGATGTCGACGCCTGCGCAGAAGCCGCGGCCTTCGCCGCGCACGACGATCACGCGCACGTCGTCGTCCTCGCCGAGCGCGTCGAGCGCGCGGGAGAGCGCGTGCCAGCCCTGCGCGTCGAGCGCGTTCACGGGCGGTTGGGCAATCACCAGTTCGGCGATGCCGTCTGCGCGGTCGATCCGGAACGGCGTCGCGCCGGCCGGTTGGTTGGATGCTGTCATCTCCTCTGCCTCCCTGTGATTGTGCTTATGCGACCTGCGCCGCCGCGGTCGCGCCGCGCAGCGCGGCCAGTGCGTCGAGCCGCTCGCCGGCTTCCGCGACGATCCGCGCGATCAGCGCGTCGCACGATTCGATCGCGCCGATCATCGCCGCCGCCTGGCCGCTCGGCAGCACGCCCTCGTCGGGGCGGCCCTCGACGATCGCGCGCTGGATCAGGAACGGCGCGTTCGCCGCCATCAGCGTCTGGCTGGCCGTGTAGTCGTGCGAGCGCAGCGCCTTGATCGCGAGGCCGAGCATGTCGCCCGTGCGC
>JAJJMA010234910.1:59959-92007 GCA_023529015.1 Papaver nudicaule
GAGCACTACGAAAGTACCCAGAGACGGTACACTTGTTTTTGCAGGTAAAAACAGTAGGATACCTCCTCGAGCTCACTAACTTCGAAGAAACTGTCTTTACAATCCCCTTACCCAATCCTCTAGTGGCAACCTTCTTACGATGGGGGTCACATATATAATACTCCATCATGCCTTCACCACCAGTAATCACCTCGCTCAGCTGAAAAGTAGCCAATATGTCAGGTTCCAAACAGAGGCAGGTATTCATACCCATAGCATAACTGAGGCAGGTTGTGTTAATCACCTGACCACTTGCCCCCTTTCCAGCATTAGTCGACTTCGATGGTCTTTTCCTCTTTTTCGGATCATCAACTCGCCCTTGGCCTTGTATCTTTTTCTACTTCTCTTGCTCCTCTTTCTGCGAAAAGAAGGTGGTACAAATAAGGATAGGCGGGTCAATAGGGATGCCTAAAGATAAAAGACATTTTTTATGATACCTTCGCTTTATAGGCAGCAATCTTGTCCTGGGATTTCTTTCGCTCCTCCTCGGAGAAGTGTATCTTGTAGAATTCGACAATAGGAAAATCATGGGCATCTTCAAAGCCTGTTCGCTCGATCCTATTCTCCTCATCGACATAACCAAAGAAAATTGGGCCCTCGATGAGCATTGACTTCGAGAACCACACTTCATCGTTGGAGTGACGAAGAAGCGTGTTTGTATTAGATCAGGAAGGATCCACATCGCCGAGAAAATGTTCGGAATTGGGTACCTTGCCGAGACTCACACTCCAAGGAGCAGCTTCCTTGAGCAAATTCTTTTCTACCCTGTAGTGCTTAAAGAAATTAACGGCGGTCCAGAAGCTTGGAGGATGTTTTGGATCTTCGGGAAGTTTATCATAATAATACGACCTACCCTCGAACGAGCTACCCATTCGCGAATCACTCGAATGGAGTTCCCATTCAGCTGCATTACACCACAAGGAGGAGAAATCTTGGAATAAATCTCGTAAAACAGGGGGTTCTTCGGATTATACAGGGGAATGGGAAGTCCGGCACCCAGCTGCTCGCCGGAAACAATAATACGCCTCATATCACAGTTATTTTCAAAAATAAGCTAAGGAGATAAGTTAACTCCTTTACCGAAACTTTTACAAGGGAAGAGATCTATGTTAAAACCATAAATTTTGGCCCTTTCCTCCCAACTGAGAAGCTGAGGATCAACCATCTTACAGGAAAGGTATTTTCTACAGAAACATTCTTCTTGGGAGCCTGAACACAGGAACAGAAGTTAGAGGAGAAATAAATCAGCATGAACTAGGGGAAAAGAAGAAGCACCAAAGGAAAATCTAAAAAAAAATTACCATAATTCAGAAAATAATCAAGAGAGAAGTACGACGTAGAAGAGCCTGAGAAACCTAGAAACTCATAAGGCAACGAGAAGTTTAAAATAAAAGAAGAAAGGAAAAAAGGGGGGTGCACGGGTTTAAATAAGATAAACGAAGAACCGACGCAGCAGGTAAAAGGTGGAGTGGGCGATAGTTTCGAAAAGCCTTTAAAGTTACGTGTGTCAGTTGGGAAACTAAATGCTGGACACGTGTCGAGGAAGGTGAAGCACCAGAAGTTTTCTTCTTCGAACATCAACGATCTTCGAACAAGAAAAGAGGCAAACTGTAGAGGGTAAATACCATCAGGACACGTGTCAAGATCGGGAGAGAGGAGCAGAGAAGGAAGAGTAGCAGCGAAGTAGGAGATCAAACTCGGGAGGATCTCGTACACCAGTGAGTTGTCATAGTCAGATATCTGGGAAAGCGTGCCCTCGGAGGAAGACAACCAGAAAGGTATCATAGGATGAAAGCTCGGGAAAGAAGGCACGTAATTATCAAATAAATGGTTCGAGGGAAAGGATGCGAGAGTATCGAGGATAGCTTCGGGAGGACATCCCGAAGACACCGCCTTACTCTGACATCCCCACGATTGAATAGTTTGTCCTATTAGCTGTAATCGACTTCCGACTCGGCCTATATAAGGCGAGCTCGAGGTCCATTGTAAGGGTTGGATTTTTGGTGTAATCTTAAGTCGTGAGAGTGAGATTAGGTTAGCATCTCCTCAAACCTGTAAGCATCATTTCCAGGTATTATTGTCCAAGAAATCCAAGTTATTGTTATGATTAATTCGTTATCCTTCTACTGTTAGTCTTAATCATCCTCGTTATTGTTCTTACTTTCTTCGTAATAATGTCAATATACCATATAATGCAACTAAGACCTAAGTTTAGGCTATTAGACATAATGGCTGTCGAGTATAAAGTGTCTATGCAGATTTTATACTCACACACTTTTGTAAGTAATGAAAGTGATGTTGTTTATAGGACATGGAGTATGTACACAAATTTTTTAATTAATTAGGCATTCGTGCGTTGAAAGATAATACCTCATCTGTCCTAGTTGGAAGACCGTTAAGGAGTCCTTCTTTATGGACACTTAATCTGAAATTGTGAGTAACGCTCAATTTCAGAATTTTGCAATCAATTTCGCGTCCGTGTTTTCAAAATATGCACCAAATGACTACTAAACCCGACCCAAAACTTAAACATAGATAGACCCACCTAATTCTTCTTTTTCAGTCGACTCACTGTTAATTCCACCGAGACTAATTTACGAACTCAGATGCTCGTCGAATAGGTGAAAGAGAAACCCATTCGTCAAATCTAGATACAGTAGCCACTACGTAAAGAAATTTATGTAACATTAATTTGTTTTCCCTAAAGATTTGAAATTCACACTCCATAATTGAAATTAGACTACTGTTAACAGGTTCAAGCAAATTGAAGGTGTTGCCTTCCTGCTGTTCGACGAAATTCCCAAGAGAGATTTTGTTTTCTTTCTTGGGAACTTTTGTAAGAGTAGGCTGAATCATTTTATCATTTAAGCTATCATCTTTGGCAATATACGAAGATGGATAATTATCATAGACAAATTTGGTTTCGTCTACACTGTATACATATTTAAAGAGCTCATTCCGTAGAGAGCCTACCAAGTAAGATGTTCTTTAATTTTTTTTTCTTCTATTCAAAGCTTTGAGAATGAACTTTCTAAATATTGATATCAACGACCAAAATATGCATGAGTTGATGTACATTTTGTTGTTATATCTGTAGTTGGATAGGTCTCTCTTTGGATTAGATTCATCGAGGCTATACCTTTCTTTGTAGCAATGGAAGACAATAATGTGTACATTCCTCGTCGTAGTCCTTGGATCGCACAACTAGCTCGAATTGCAGAGAACAATAGAGAACCGGAACGCCGTAGAAGTCCTAGAATTGCACAACTAGCTCGAATTGCAGAAAACGATAGAGAACTAGAACTCCATATATTCGAACAACAAAGAACTCATCAGCTACAACAGGGCCGAGTTCTTGAGAGAGCCATAAAAAACTCAAGATCAGTAAATGTAGCACAATGTTCAAATAATAAAACTCGAGTTATTATATATGAGTCGTAATTGATGAATATTCTTTGTCTTTTGAATTAACTGTGGAATTGCAGATGATGAGTTGTGATGGACTCATTGATGTGCCAATACTCACTCAAGTCCCAGCAACATTGCAACAACAAAGTGCGTTAGGTAAACGAAGAAGAATATGTCAAAGTCTGGCAGAGCCACTAGCTTCAACAAGTGAGGTGAATCCCAGCTTAAAATCAATGAATGTAATTCAAGTTAGTGACAAATTTTGTGTATATATGAATCGTAATGGATGAATATGTTTTACCTTAAGAATTTATTGTCGAATTGTAGATGATGAGTTGGTATGGACTTATTGATGTACCAGTTCTCGCTCAAGTCCCAATAACGTTGCAACAAAAAAGTGCGCCGGGTAAACGAAGAAGAATATGTCAAAGTCAGGTAGAAGACATAGTCATCTTTGTCGTACCCTCAGTAGCGTCCACAAGTGAACCGAATCCTAGCTTAAAATCAGTAAATGTAATACAATATTGAAATAATATATTTCAAGTTAGCAATAGATTCTGTTACTTATATATGAATTGTGATAGATGGATATGTTTAGTCTTATGGATTTACTTATATATATATGAATTGTGGAAATGCAGATGATGAGTTGTGATGGGCTCATTGATGTACCAATATACATTTAAGTCCCAACAACATTACAACAACAAAGTGCTCCCAATATACGAAGAAGAACATGTCAAAGTCCGGCAGAGCCAGTATAGCTTCAACAAGTGAAGTGAATCCCAAATTAAAATTAGTACATGTATTTCAAGTTAGTGACAGATTTTGTGCGATTATATATGAATCGTAATAAATGAATATGTTTGACCTTAAGAATTTATTGTCGAATTGCAGATGATGAGTTGTGATGGAAATCAGGCAGAAGATATAGGCCTCTTTGACGTACCCTCGGTAGCATCCGCAAGTGAAATGAAAAGTGCACACAATAAACAAAGAAGAAAAATAACGAGTCAAGCAGGAACCAACGACCTCTTTGACATACCTTTGGTAACAACCACAAATGAACTGGGTGACCTCTTTGATATACCCTTCACAGCTGCCTCAAGTGAACAAGCTAACTTATTTGATGTACCCTTATCAAGTAATTACAACACTCCTATGATGACAATTGGTTGGAGCACTTATGAAAGTGTCTAGTAAATTTTTTTAAAAATTGAAATTAGCTTTTGGCAAATTATTTCTTGGCTGCTGCACTTGTGATTGCATCACTTTTTTTCCCTATAGTTTGGCAGTGAATTCGAAAATATATGAAACGAGGAAATTGCACAACAAGCTTGAATCGCAGAGAACAATAGAAAACCAGAACGCCGTAGAAGTCCTAGAATCGCACAACAAGCTCTAATCGTAGAACAATAGAGAACCAGAACGTCGTAGAAGTCCTAGAATCGCACATCAAGCTCTAATTGCAGAGAACAATAGAGAACCAAAATGCCGTAGAAGTCCTAGAATCGCATAACTAGCTCGAATTGCTGATGCAGTTGATAACCAAGTACCTCAATTGACTTAGAAAACCTCTTTGACGTACCATTATGCCTCAATGGGAACTGTCTGGTAATCATTCGAAAACTCAATTACCTTCTGTACATTCTTAAGTTTCAAGATGTGACTTATTCTGGATATTTCTGCTATCCGAGTTTTTTTTTTTTTTTTTTTATAGTTTGGCAATGAATTAAGAAACAAATGAATTGGACAACCTCTTTGACGTACCGTCAACAAGTGCCTCAAGTAGACCAGTCTCACTTTCAAATGTCGAACTCCAGAAACGATATCGTGCATCACGTACAATGCAGTTCGCTTGATGTAACGCGGCAATTAATGAGTAATCATCGTCGTAGAATAGCTCAATCGACTGGTGATGGTAGACCTTCCCCACTTTCAAACGCACAAATGTTTATAAAAGCAATGGATGAGATAGAATGGGGTCACTGTGCGGAATGCAACACAAGGTTCTTAGATACGCCAGTTGAAGGAATCTGCAAATTTTGTAAGAAATACAAGAAAGATCACCCAGAAGTATCGTTGTACGATGCAAAGAATGAAATGGATCCAAGAGAAGTACCATAAGAGTTATCTCGTTTAACTGATCTTTAGAAACTTTTGATAGTTCGGGTTCATCAATTTATGTCTGTATATAGAGTGAAAGGGCAGCAATATAAGTATGGTGGAAATGTCATCAATTTTGCACAGGATGTGAACGCGATTGCTAAAGTTCTTCCACATAAACTGAAGATTTGTCTGCAATTTTGATTGTAAGGAGAACAAGTAGTAATACAACAAGAGAGTTTGTAGTACGCCGAGAGTATATGCGACAAGCTCTGGTGTGGCTGCAAAAAAATCACGGATACTCATATATTTTTTTTTAAATGAGATTTTATTGATTCTTAAAAAAAAAAAAAGTTATTACAAAAGATAATAGAGCAAAGAAGTAAGACTAAACAATGCCAAACAAGGCCCAAACAGAGCCCATAAAAGGATAAAGAACAAAATAAATAAATAAATAACAGAGGAAAATAGAGGAAACAATCATTTGGGGAATCTATAGTATGGGATGTCAGGAAATTCAAGTCTTCTTAAGTTCACTGGCCTTGTGGTGAAGGTAATGGACTGTCGTCTTTGTAAATAAACTTCCTTCTTTGCAAAGAAATCTGCAGAGAAGTTGATTTCTCTATAAACATGCTTGAAGTGGATAGAGTGCATCTGTCTGCAAATATTAAACCATCTAGCCAAGAAGTTCCAGGGAATTTTGTTGTTCTGGAAAGCAAGTACCACTGCTCTAGAATCTGTTTGTAACACAACCTAAATTTGTGATTCTGAACTGCCCACTTTAAAGCTCTGATAGCAACACAGATCTCAGCTAAGTAGTTTTTAGCTACACCAAGTCCACCAGTTTCTGCAATCAAGAATTCACCACAATGGTTTCTAGCAAGAAAAACATAACCAGCCAATCCTGGATTTCCCCTTGATGCACCATCACAGTAAAGTAGAGTAATCCCTTCATCAGGCAAGAAAAAAAACAAATAATAGGTCCTGACAATTTGATTTTTCTGAGAGCAAAACCAAAGGTATTAAGAATGTGCTTATCATAAGTTGTATCCCACATAAATATTTTTTCTAGTGTAATCGCTTTTGATCATTCAGATATAGAAATCAGTAATGACAACATCAATGAATTGCCTGAAGATGGTGTTCCTGATGAACTACCACATATGAATGAAAATTATGACCAGGATGGAACCAATAACCCTTCAGGTAAAATTTTATTTTTTTACATTCTTAGATTACAAAATGATTTTTCCACCTGATGGTGTATTGGGATATTGGAAAGTTCACCTTTTTACATTCTTAAATTACAAACTGATTTTTCCACCTGATGGTGTATGTTGATAGACTTCGTACTGGGATTACTGTTTCTGTTACCTATGAAATCTTTGGCTATCTGAACAACCTAATGTGACAAACATCCAGGAGATCAAGTTCAATGGGGATATCCAAATCTGCAGCAAGTATTTTCTACTTTAAGGTCCGGTCTCCAAATACCAGGTAAGTTGTTCGTAAGTTTGTATTTTGTCTATAGATCTATGATTTGTGTCAATGGATTAATGCTTATATGAATGAACTGATGGTTGAATTGCTATTCCTTGCCTTGATCTCTATATTAAACTTACTGTTTTTTTAGTTAAAACCAAAGGTTTGGAATCTTGAATTTATCCAATGCAACGACTTTTTTACTTATTTAAAAAATATGCATCCAAGTTCAGTAAACATGATAATACATGGAAAAATTGTCACATTATCATCTTGGGGTCAGAACCTAATATCTGAGCAACCTGTTTGTGGAACATAATCTCCTTGGGATCACATTATCTCTTTTCGGGAACACTTCCAAATGTTAGCCCAAGTGATTGCTTCTCAATAGTATACATCACCTTAGCTCGTGCTACTTTATTGTTGTTGCATGATTCCTCGCCTACCAGTTCTAAGTTAGACAAAACAGATTGACACCAAGATTGCTGAAATCTTTTCTTTTATCATTTTCTTTGTTTTCTTAGGTGATGAGAATGAAGATGGCGACTACAATGGGCCTCCAGAGTTGCAAAAACAAGTTTTCCATGTATATGTCAAACAGTTAGTACAGTTAGTGCAACAATACAACCTGATCAATAAAAATGTATTTGAAGAGCTCTGGAAATAGCTGAAGAAGATAAGAGTGCTACGGACCTTCCTTTTACGGGTGAAGTTATTGACGGGTTTACGAAAACAGGGTACATAACTATGGCATTCCCAACTTTATTCCCGTATGGTACAACAGATTTGAGGCAGTCAAGGCCTCGAAAGTTAGTGCGTGTGAATACTTTCAGCACCTAATGAAGTATCATGATGGACGCTTCACACGAGACTCCAGATTCCGTTATTTTGCGTGGAATTTATTATCTAGGTGGAAATCTTTGTCATTGGGGTCTATCTATGTCAACAGATATCCGTCTGAAGGTGAGTCTTAATTCTAGCTATTCGAGACATGGTTTCATTTGGGGACAATTCGTTTCTGTCACGTGTTTCTTTCTATGCAAATCAGATACGGGGTACTTGAGCTTACCAGTACACTAGATTAAAGGATCTCATAGCCATGGTCAAACAATTGGGACCGCCTACGATCTTCTTCACCTTTAGTACGACAAATTTACAGTGGCCGGAATTGTATGGTCTTCTTGACCCGTAAAAAAAGTTGGAAACTCTAGATCCGATGGAAAGAATACGAGAAAGGGAAGACTAATGAATGAGAATCCACTTGTTGTGTCTTGGTTCTTCAAAAAAAAAGGGTATCTGTGTTTTTTAAGGAGTATTTGAAGAAGGAATTTCCCGTGGTCGACTATTGGTATAGGTTTGAGTGGCAAAATTGAGGAAGTGGGCAGATCCATGGTTTTTTGTGGTTTAAAGATAGACTCAATGTCTCACGTATTGCAACAGATGAACAAGTACGTCGTAAGTTATGCGAATACTTTGACAACATGGTTTTCACATCAAATCTTAATCGAGAATTCTCCGTCGACAGACAAAATCATCATCCATGTGTTAGAAAAGTTCTTTTGGAGTTAAATTTAGAAGACGATGATGATGATTATCCATCTTATGTTAATTGTGTTATGCGATACACTAAATGCGAAAACTATTGTTTAAGGATAAACAAGACAACGAGGCAATAAATTTATCGGTTTAAGTTTCTAAGGGAGACATCAGATGTTTCTAAGCTTGTGGAGGAGCCACCCAAGAACAATATTTACAGATTCGTTGGCAAAGGAGATGATGATCGAGTGAATTCTCACAACCGAGCAGTTTTGGAAACTTGAAGGCGAACATTGATTGGTCAGCAGTAATAACTGTAAAGTCTGTTACTCAATACATTGGCAAGTATGCAGCAAAGTCTGAACCAAATTCAAAGAATTTTATTGATACTTTGCGTGAAATTATTGATGACGAACAACGACCTTGCCGCGATTCTACCTCTGTAATAAAACGGTTGCTTATCAAGAATGCATCTGAAAGAGACATTTCTGCTCAAGAAGTGTTCCACCTATTGATGGGTTGTCCCTTGACAAATTCATCAAGGAAAGTTGTTTTTCTCAACTTGAGCGAGAATCGATTATTCTCCTCGCAAGTTCGGCGCATAGGCGAGATGGTGATCCCGAAGACCATGAAGAAACATGTCGCAACTTTTTTGAAAGATACTTGGCCAGAACAGATGAGTTTGAAAGCACGTAACTGCTTGAAATGGCTAAGAAACACTACTATGGTCATAATAAATGGTCCACCTCAAGGGTTGAAGCTATAGTAAGGATCTTGCCTGAATTTGCTGGTACTACCATGCTGAATACTGAAAAGTGGGAATCATTTTGTCGACAACAAGTCTTGCTAAATAGTTGTTACAGAAGTTATGAAGGTGCAAAAAGAGGTTTCCATCTATGGTCGGAGCGTTATGGTGATCTTGGTTGTCCCACTGCAAATCAAATTTCCACACATTGGCACAGTTGATGATGAATTTGAAAATGAAAGTTATCTTGAAGATGAACCGGATTAGGATTGGATGCTTTTATCAGAAATGGGTTCCAATATTGCGCCCGAAGGTGAAATTCTAATTGGGTCAAGGACCATTGATCTCACACATGATTGGTCCGAAGGTTTTAGCCGTTACCCATCCATACATGATGATAGAACATTTGTGCACTCATTAGGTAAAGCTGCGCAAGAGACAATCAAAGAGTATTTACCACCCGATTTGGATGTCGCTCTTAGTTCTTTATCCCAACAACAAAAAGTAGCACATGATATGGTTCTACATTCAATGAAGATACGTTCAACCATACTGTTGATTGTTAGTTGAGGAGTAGCCACAGGTAAATCTACTCTTATCAATGTTATTGTCCATTCAATTAGACAATTGTTCGGAAAGAAAATGTTAAGGTTATGGCACCCACCGGTGTAGCTGCTTTTAACATCAGTGGTGCAACCATCCACCATAAACTTGCAATAGCAGTGGAGAAAGATCCAGAGTACAAAAATTTAAGTTTAGAATTATACAGACGCATGCAAGTGAATTTTCAAGATACTAAGTTGATTGTGATCGATGAATATAGTATGATCGGCATAAATATGTTTGCAAAAAGTGATCTTCGATGTAGAGATGTGTTGGCAAATAGTGAGCATTTCGGAAATAACTCGGTTGTGCTCGTTGGTGATACACAACAGTTGCCGCCTGTGTTTAACACTCCATTGTATTTTGTTGGAACCGGTGATTCTCAACTCGAAATATTAGGCTCCCTATCTTATTATTTTTTCAAGCATGTGTCCAACTTGAAGATGTCTTTCGTCAGTCGGGAGATGAAGAGTTGGAATCCAGAGATGCTTTACGAAGGCTCAGTGATGGTAAATCTACTCCTACAGATTGGAGATTGTTTCACACAAAAAAAAAAATCAAGCTTGATCTTCGTTTATTTCCCACAAAGTCTAATGCATCCAAGTATAACTATGAATGCCTCAAGGAGCTTGGGAATCTCGTTGCACGAATCACGTCGAAAAATAATTGTGTGCAGCGAGACGTGCAACATCTGATGAAGATAAAGGGTTAGAAGAGGTTTTGCTATTTTCAAAAGGATCAAGGGTGATGTTGCAAAAAAGTCTAACAACATACTATGGTTTGGTTAATGGTTCGAGGGGAATCATCTTGGACATTGTGTATGCAGATGGGGAGAAGTCGCCTACACATATGCCCACTACTGTGACGGTGGATTTTGATAAGTACATATGCCCAAAATTTCAAGGATTAAATGTGATTCCAATCATACCAGAAACAACAACCTGGAAATCAACTTCTGGAGTGACATGCACTCGGACTCAGCTGCCACTCACTCTGTGTTGGGCTATCACGGTTCATAAAAGTCGAGGATTGACGGTCGACCATGCCGTGGTGGATATAAGACCGATAGAGAGTCTTGGTTTGACATTTGTTGCATTGTCTCGGACAAGAAAACTAAGAGACCTAACATTTTATCCAATGTTCGATTCCGAGAGAATTAGTAAATGCAAAGGCTTTGATCTCAGACGTAAAGAAGAAGATTGACTGCAACAATTATCAACTGCAATAATATAATGTCTCCAGGTGTTCACACACACTCTCTCTCTCAATACTACGGTGTTTATGTTATAATTTGTAAGCGATTGCAACAGATTCTCATTTTCAGAAATGTTCTAATAACGGGGAAAAAAAACGTGTATGTGAATACGTTTCTTGGTCAACTCCCACTGTGGCAACGATTATCTAGTTTAGATGATATACTAGATTTTGGCTATGGTCACCTTCTATTTGTTAAATTTGGTATTTTTTTTGTTTTCGGAAACACTAGAATGCTATTGAAAATTTTCTAAAAAATATCAATTTTAGCAAGTTTAAAGCCATTATATCGAAATCTATGTCAAAGTAAATTAGGCCTGAGATAGTAGTATATGATATACGAGAATTCAAGAAAGCAGACTGAGTCAGCTAAAAAAAAAGTAAACCACATCTTCTCTCTCTCTCTCTCTCCTCTCTCACCCACTTCAACAGAAGAAAAAAAAAACACCGCCGGTAATCTCCTCTGCTCAGATCTGGTCCGTTTGTGGCCGGATCTGAGCAGGTTTTGCTCTCCATTTTCATTGTTCATTAGTCTAGTTGTTTAGTTTAGGTTTTATCTATGTTTTATGTTTGTTTTCTACACCTTTACGGTGGTTTTATCTACTCCTTCAAGGAGGTCTATCTACGCTTTAATGGCGGTTCTTGGGTACATATTTGGGTTTTCAGAACACTAGTGATGCTCTCCATTGACGAAATCTTCATCATCTTTATCTCCGGCGACAGAATCTACACCGGAATCTTCATCTTTGATTTATCCGGCAACTGAATCTACACCGGAAACTTCCTTAATGATTTTTTTGACGACGGAAGATTAGTCACTAGTTACAAGAGATTTGTGCAAATCACTCCTACTTTGGGAGCACCTCTTACTAAAGAAGAAAAAACAACAAAATGGTTGGATTTTGTTTCCGAGAAAAAACATTCTTCTGCCGATTCAATCGGTTCTTCATACTTGTATTTGTTCTACTCCGTTAATCCTTCTCTTTCCCTTGTCGGATTTCTCGGTATTGTACGTTTACAGTATGTTCCTTTATATTCTCTTGTTTTTGTTTTTAAATCCATTGTAACCTTGAATTACCATTACACCTCGTTCGGTTGGGAGAATTGGATTCCTGGGAATCCAATTATGGGGTAATCCAATTCCTTGGAATCCAATTCCTTGGATTCCAATCCCAAAAACTAATGTTCGGTTGAAGTAATTCAATTACCTTTGTTTTTACCCAGGAATCCAATTCCATTGCACAACTAGACCAATGCAATAGAAATCTATTGTTTTGGGGGGAATTGGATTCCTAGGAATCCAAAATCTTGATTACAGAAAGTTGGTTTGTCATATTCGTTTCAAGGAATTGGATTCCTACCCATAAATTGGATTCCTGGGAATCCAATTCTCCCAACCGAACGAGATGTTAATGAAAAAGTTCTTTATTATAAAATAAAATAAAATAAAATAAAATAAAATAAATATACGAGAATTATATTTAACCCACCATAAAACCCACCGTCAAACAGTACAACGGAATTGAAAATGAGACCCTAATCCATAGCATGGTTTACTGTCGTTTATTGCAGTATATCAATTCAATTTTTTTGAATGAACGACCCATTTTTGGGCAGTACTCTGTCATTCTACCAATGAAGCATATAAAAGTTGGTTCCAAGTATCGGGAACCCCTGCGAGACACCAATGACTACAATCAATATTTCTGTGCCCTCCAAATCCATAAGCAGATGGGTGTGCATCTTTTCTTAGCTGAGACAAGAAAGTCACATCTAGTAACTTGACAGATTTTGCTTCAAGTCTTAAGACGTCTTTCAAAACCATTTGTGCTGGATGATCTCCAGCTGGGTAAATTGATCCAATCACTGGTTTTGTTTCCTCGTAACAATTCATGCCTGATATACCTTCCCAGTCTGATGAACTGCACAAAAAGAGTATTGGTTAAACATGCATTTCTGTTTCTGTTTATGCCAGTAAGTCTGATGGAGAAAAAAATGGAGATGAAAAGCTTACTTAGAGTGATCGGGAGAAACGCCTTGAAAGAAGACCTGAGTTTTCGTGGGATCAACATGGGTGTTTACCCATTTAGACCATGTTGACAAAGCTTTCCTGTATGCCACCAAACGATTCATGTCTTTGTATAATACTGTTCCTTCTTGAATGAGATCCCATCTACAAAAATAAATTAAAATGAATAAAAACTGGCATTCGAACGAGCTAAATGGAGTTAATAACCAAGTTAAGATAACATACGGTTGTTTGCGTCCAACGTGCAGCCACCAATGCCATGTGTTGAAGATCAATGTGTCGACGCCTAACCACTGTTTGCCCCCCTCGATCCAGTCGAGTTTTAAAACTGAACCAATTTTCCCCCCGACTATATCTACAAGAAATGCATTACGAGAGTACATAATTTTTAGGTCGTACTCCTGCAAATTTGAAGTGTGACATCATGTATTAGTAATGCTCTGGTATCAAACGTCAAGTAATTAGCTAATGAATCCAAAAGCAAATTTAAATACTAACCAGAAATTTGAAGGTAGAGAGGCCGCCGGCTCGGGTCAGAGTGTACTTGGCTTCAGGTACAGCGCTATGTAGCATGCATGTTAGGGACTGCCATTGATTCAAACTTAACGAATCCCCAACAAACATGAATTTTTTCCCCTTAAATCTTGTCAAGAATTCCTGCCCATCGAACCTGCACCAATAGGAACATATTTCAGAAGTTTTAGATACCAATCCAAAGGGCAATATCCGCCAAAATTTCAGGGTTTAAGCTTCCACGGTCGACAAGCAATCATGGTGAAAACTCAAAGTTTAAACGGTCAGAATCAACAACAAACACTAACAACCGAATAATCCAAGTATCCAACGAAAATAATACGAGTAACAAGTTGCACAAGTCGTTGTAAGAGATTATTCTTTCTATTAACTACCAAGATAAAGCGTCTACAATGTGGAGTAATTGGTAAGAGATAACATCAGTAGACATAGACTATGGACCAAACGATTCCTTTTTCGGATCAAGGTTGGCTCGAAAAGATATGTCCGTTTCTTAACAACTTTAGGAGAGATGTCAATTGACACGAAACATACAGCATGTATGTCCAAACTAAATGAAGGCCTAATTCACTAGAATGCAAAGGAAAGATAATTGTTTGTGGACCATTTTTGGCCTGTAACAGAACGATGTAACATAAGGTTGAATGACAAATGCAAATCAACCAAGTGGTGTGCCAGATAAACCACGATTTTTAATAGAACTCTGTATCTTATGCCAATCAAGATAGAAGAAAAGACAACATTTAATTCTATGTCCAAATTATTAAAGTGAACCTTGGCACCTAACGCTACCAAGTCATATGTCCCTCTTCTAAACCTTCTTAATCAGTAACTATGACACATGAGTGAGGTAGGGTCATGTTTTAGGCAACGATTCTCATTTAACGTAAACAATGTGCCTAAAGCTATCGTTACATTATGCATGTAGTTAGCTTGTCCAATTTGCTTTCCAAACCATGTTTTATACTACTAGAAATCGCTTAAAAGTAAAGCAGTTGTTAGTACCTGGACTGGATAAAATACAGAAAATATGTATCATTTCTTGGGTGGCGTACTTACATGCCAGAATAAATATCGATATGGTATTTGAAAGGGTGATCTCTAGTACCCGGCTTCTACCTATTTTTGGTAGAGTACTTGCCCCAATGTTACAACAGTAATAACAACACTTGAAGCTACATGGTGTAACCACTGTCAGACTTCATAAATTCTCAACAAAGAAACTGACCAAATTTAATCCCAAAGTAAATCTTTCTTGACTACCCACCCACACACACATATATGCACCCACAAGCACAATTCCGGCCACAAATTAAGCCGGTGTTAATTATTCCGGTAATAAGGCGCCATGGACACGATAAGAACATTCGGTTGCACACTACTACATGACGCAAGTAACCGTTATGGCGCGAGTACCCATGCACAAATGACCAAACAAAAGAGAAAGACCTTTGCGGTTATTCCCTCTGGATTAGTAGTTACTTTTCAAATTTTCAAATGGAGTTCATTGATTCATTCATGGTACACAGTTTCGAATCCTAGATTATTGTATCATGAAGCACAGTGTACGATGCACGAAATCATCACGTCTGGTACAGTAGAGACTAACAGAAGAATTTAAAAAAGAAAGAGAAATACCTGGGTGTTTTGCATCCGTCAGGCTTCCATCTATATTGGAGATAGAATTTATCAGGTCTGCCATTATTTACGCAATTGAATTCTCTCTCAAGGAATGGACAATCAGATGCATTGTATAGAGGGTATGAAGTATCAGGAACCCAACTTCCTTCGTAGAGATTACAACTAGTCGACTCGTGTTTTACTACTCGCTGTCCATGTGCTTGATCGTCAAGGAAAGAAATCAACAAAACACAAAGAAGAATATGAACAAAAGACATCCTGGAGAAGATGATGTAGAAAGGAAGAGAGACAGAGGAAAAAACTGCCCTTATGGATTAATAAACATTTTGAACGTAGAGATACTACTTATTGTAAGAAAAGTAAGAAAATCTAATGGGACCAAAATTAGTTGGATACTGAGTATACAAAAAAGGAAATTCCGTGGCATAATCAAGCAAGTTTTACAATAATTTGGTAGAAGTTAATTTTTTGGCATATTTGGTTTGGAAAAATATTCTTTAGAGAAGTCGTTTAAAAATTGAAGTAGGATAAATGAAAATTTTATAGAGATATGAGAGGAGAAAATATATTCTTGTTAGGCTAAGTTTTATGGTTCCATTTTCGGTTTCCAATTTCGCCAAAAGCCTCTCTTCTACTTCTCTCTCGAGAAAAGTTGAAATCAAAGTAGAATCGAGTTTCCAACGCCGAATGAAACATCGCAGGAAAATCAACTTTTCGTTGTTTTAAATAACGCAGATTTGAATATTTCTGAGAATCTGCACTGTTTGAAAGAGCGGCGAGGGGTTGCGCTGTATCATTCAACGCAACATAAATTATCCAGTTTGACCTTTTTTTTCTACACCCAGTTTACATCATTAGCCATAAAATGTTTATTTAGCCACGTTTTCTCACACTCCCGTTACACCACCAATCCACGAACACCGTGTATGCGTAAATGAGTTTGTTTCATACCCAATAATCGTCCAAACAAAAATAAATTGCACCATATTTGTAAAAAAGAAATTTTCATTAACTAATAACTTAGATTTAAACATCCGCACATTCGAGTAGTGTGTTGATTACACTTTTTTACAGGAAATTACGAATGAGTATTCACATTGGCCTTTTAAGCTTCAATCTAACAGAAGGATCCTAACCTCAAACTCCTTAAAATGAAAGCTCTTAGTTTTCTCCCACCGTCTCTCAGCTATGACTTCCACTAAGCCTCTATCCCCATTTGCGAAATCAAATACAAAAACAGAAGAAAATCCGCAACTATCACAATATTGTTTTGCTACAGGGCTATCCTTCACTAAAAAATCAATCACAAGACTCAGTTGTAATGAATTTCAATGATAACATAACTCGTATGAACGCGTACATAACTTTTGCTCGAGTTCAATAGAATTGCCCATTTAACATATAAACACTTCATGAACGCGTTGACTGTTGTGGTCTAAAACTATGAACTAGCTTTATTCCCATTTCTATCGACTAATCTTGTTTTCTTCACACTTGTAATTTTTAAGAACTTAAACACAAATCGAGTTAGAGAAACAAGAATGATATTCATAGATCATTAGTCGGTATGGGTTTGTCTTGCGAATAACTTGTTAATGACTTTATTACCTCATGCCTTTTATCCTTTAATCAATCATTGCCATGAAGGTAAGGGATTCGCAAGATATCAATATGAGAATTATCTCACGAGTATTTTACCCAATTATTGTAACCTAAGTTTTAATATCAACTTTATGATTACATCTTTTTATCTAAGAGCATATCCTTCTTAGCTTAAACAAGTAGGGATTCCCATGGATCCTGTTTTCGGCTCTTGCCTTAGGAGCCAGAGGCAGGGAGAAACCTACAAGTAGCACAAGAAGTGTTGATACCCACATCGAGTCATTACATTTTGGACCCATACTTGTGATGTGGTAGCACCTTGAATATGACATTGCATAAATCTTTAATATATGAAAATACGGTGCTGAATAGACAATCATGACAACCACTTTGGGAATTTACAGTCATAAACCATCAGGACAAAAGGTTACATAACCTTTTGAGCGTGGACACATCTCTTTGGAGAACATTGCTCAACAAATATTAGAGATGAAGATTATTGTCTTTTATTTTAAGAAGATTGGGCTTTTGAACCACAAGTAAACAATTGATCAATATGACACTAGGATTCCCATCAAATCACTTGGCGAAGTAACGCTTAATACAATGTGATTTGATAATAATAGATGAAGGTTCAAAGCAAAAATAATGAAATCCTCAAATATAGTTAGGTTTAAGACATACCTTTTGAGACTTATCCAATCATAATATCATTCAGAGTTTATCCAAACGATGTGCCATGTTTCCTGTGCTTCCCTCACCATATTCAATTAGGGCATTCATGGTGAGGTTGCACAACACAATCAAGTTGTGTTAGAGTGAACAAAATTTTGTTCACTACGGGTGGTAGAAAAAGAAATAGTCTCTGATTGTTTCTCATTTGGTTCACCTTTGCATCAACGAGAGATGACATCATCTTTTTGAAGACTCTTTCGTCAACCATCACAATAGATATTGCGTTTGGGTGATACTTCTTATAGACATTATGCTTTGAAATACACACCTGAGTGGGTTTACGAGAAGTAGTATTCTTTTTCCCATTATTCTTACCAAGATTTCTTAGAAGAGAATTTGATTGATTATTCTTTTGCAAGTTAGTCGTTTTCTAATTGGGAGAGTCAGATTGTGTCTTCGTTCTAACAAAGTTATTTTCCTTTCGATAATTATGATGATTATGAGAGAAATTTGTCGAACGTTTATAGGCATTACTTGCGTTATCATAATTATGATTTATATGCCTAAAGATTGGACGTTTACAACCTGTATTTTCTTGAAGATCAGCCTTGTTGTTTGGTCTGACATTATTTTCCAAAACAACCGAATTGGCCTTTTTATCCCATTTACAGAATTTGCATCTTCTTTGCAAGTGACCCTCATTTCCACAGTAATAGCAATGCTTAGTTACATAAGAAGTTAGATTCTTAGAATTACCTGAAGTGTGTGTGCCTTCTTGGAAACTTGGTGGACTTCCTTTCCATCTTTCACTTGAGTAGTGGATTTTTCATCAGTGGTGGTCTCTTGAGAAGAATTTTTAGCCTTAACAAATTTTATCTCTTTGCTAGTACTTGGAGCATCTATTCCTTTATAGCCCAATCCTCGTGTGTCACGATGATGTTTATTTTCTCCTAGCATTGAGTTTAATGTGCTTGTGCTTTCATTGAGTTTATCCAGTTTTTTCAAACTGAAATTTTCTTCTTCCAACATCTTGATTTTATCAAGAGCAATAGCCAAATCAACTTTAAGGTTTTTCTCACGAGAGAGACAAGCACTTAGATCTTCCTTGGCATAAGCTATAAGACTTTCAGTTGATTTAATACCGCCATAAATACCTTGGTAACATCTTCGTAATTTCTTGTTTTCTCGACAAAAAGGGGTCAAGAACTCAACAAGAACTGGATTTGAATCCTTTATAAATAAAGGACTCAACATCTTTACAGAGTCTGATACTTCTTCTTTTACTTGTTCTTCAGTCTCTGTGTCATACCCATCTTCATCCATTTCTTTCTGAAGACAGGTTTCCCAGTCATAATCAAGATTTGGAGGTTCCAAAGAACGCTCCGAGAAGAGTGCTACGTTCATCTCACGGTTTTTCAGAGCATCTATTTTTTTCTGAAGGCTTTTTTTATGAGAGAGACCATCACTTATGGTGTTTTTAAGAGATTGAATATTTCTCTTTGCTTCAGATAATTCTTGAACAAGATCATTATATTTAGTAGTCTTAGTTTCAAGTTTTTATGAAAGTACCAATTCTCTCTTTTGCAACTTGTCTTGAAGTACAACAATCAGTTGCAAATTTTTCACCATGTCATTAAAAACTTGACGAGGTAATGATACTTTAGCAGTCATACATTTATTATTCATAGTTCACGAACTAGTCAAACACAAACAATAATGTCTTTCAGGCGTTTGCCAGCTCTGATACCAATTGAAAAGGGAGGGGATACCGAGATATACTTAATTTCGTGAACGTATGTGATTTTTTTACTTAAACGATCTCACAAATCAATATTCAAGTAACATGAGATGAGTTCTTTATACAAGAACCGAATCTGAACAAGAAGGAGTTCTTGTGAATATCAAAGAGATTGATTTCACTCAAAGGTTCAATCAATGTATAACAATTGCAATACTTTAAATATATCGATCAGAGATAATATAATGCGGAAGGTAAAGTAATGCAAGACAACAGAGTTTTGTTAACGAGGAAACCGCAACCAGCAGAAAACCCCCGAGACCTTGTCGAGTTTGAACACCCTTAGCATTAAGCGAATACAGACGCTGGCCTACTCTCAGACTTCATACTGGAATGTATCGAGACTTAATTAACCCTACAAGCAATCCAACTACCAATGTGCTCCTACGTCTCTTGGCTCCCGCAGAAACCTACGTACGTAATTCCCCTAACTGACGTCCTTTACAAGCCTAGGAGTTGCTTCACTTCCCTTCGTGAAGACTAGCGCTACACTGCCTCTAACAGGACGCCTAAAAGTATCCAAGTAATTAAACAAGAATACGATTGTGACTTCCTTTAGACTTAGAGTCATGGTTAATGGAAATCGGTTTTTACTGAATATGGCTTATTGATCTAGCCTAAACAGTTTTACCTCCTAACGCTTGACGAACTTAGTATTAAACCTAGTTCGTGAATATGCGTTACGGGACTTCTAGGGTTTATGATACGAGATCTACCTTACGAAGTTTCTATCAAATCTTGGTCGTGATAAGATTGAAATAATTCAATCGACCCAAGATATAGGTTCGGGAATTTAACTTCCGCCTGTGTTTCATAATCCTTAAGTGAAGTCTTTAAATAGTCGTAGTCCAAAAGGACTTCGAGATGACGACCAACCTTTATGCAAGGATACACAGATGTGCAGAGGATTGGAATTGTATCTTGCAGACGGTCATCTATTTATAGTGATCATCAAGGGAGGCTTTGCTTTAAAGTTAAGCAACCTTGAGTAGGGCTCAAGCAAGTTCCGTATCTTAAAAGTTCATATCTTGAATACCCAGTCTCAATCTTCTTCCAACCTTTGGTTAAGACCAATGGTTATAGAAAGACTCACCTTGATAGAAGGATGGCAAGTTAGGTTCAAGCTAGTTGAACAGTGCGTGGATTAAGTAGTTGAATTCCATGGGCCAAGTAATGTCTAAGTTCGAATACTAAACATACCCAAACCGACAACTTCAATGGAAGTTTTCCATGGCTTATATGAACGGGTTCATGATAGCGTACATAGAGCAGATATTTTGGAGTTCACGAGAAACAAAGAACTCGTATGAACGCGTACATGAATGCGTTCATATACAACGCTCGTTCTCAGGAATGCCTTGTGCAACATGTGTACGCGTTCATGAACGCATAGACTGTTGAGTTCATTTCACGAGACAACTCAACTTACTCTCCTTAGGCATATGATCACGGATATGACTAATGCGAAAGGGTATATTCCACTTAAAAAACCTTCGGATTATATAAAAAACAACATAGACTATTGATATGATAGAATGTCAAATACGAAACATGGAAAAGGAAAAAGCTTTCTAACCTTTAGTGAGGAAGTTAAGATTTATCAAGTAGTAAGCTCCGGTCTTCATCTTCAATGGTCTTCGTCTCGATTACCTAAAACTATCCTAGTCCGAGTTTTAGAGTAAACTTATCAAGGATTGTGTTTTTGCCATCTAAACTTAACAACTGACTTGAGATAAGAATATAAGTGGGTTCAACCGAGTTATGCTCTAACATGATCAAAACCAACCAGCAGTCCATGTCCCTAAGACAATAAACAACTTCGACTGGACAATTATATGACTAGCTGGTAGGTGTTTAAGTTAGTTTGGTTAGTCCCTAATGGCTTGCGTGTGTAAATAGAATTTGCAATGGTGTGACCGATCAAATGGCTATGCTTGTAAGAGTAAATAATTTTAGATCTAAATCCCATGATTTCTTTTGCATTTGAATCTTCTTCCTGTCCTCTACAGAATTGAGGTAGCTAATTTTGTGTTTGATTGATGGAGGGGAGGATTCTAACGGGTTAAGAGTATAGGAAAGAGATAGAGGATTTTCATCCATTGATTTATAAGGCTTCTTCCTCGAGAGCAAATGGCATGAATACTGACAATAATTTGAGTATTGGGTCAAAGGACAACGTTGATTCTTCGTCAAATCCTTTTTTTGGTTGGTGGTAAAAGGGTATTTCCTGAAAACCCCATCTGTAGTTTGAAAAATTGGAGAAGTGTATTTCCTGCACTAAAACCAGTAATCTCTCAACCGACTATGAAGTATACATCACCATTTGAGAGAAATAGTAAGAAGATGGTGTCTTCATATTCAAAGGATTTCTCTGAAGGAATCAGACTTTGTGAAGATCTAGTTGTGGGTTTCTTTGTTGGGGATAGACTATCATTTTTTGCAGTCAAAGAGGCAGTGAATCAACATTGGAAGCTCAAGAATGAGGTGAGTATCAAACTTCATGGCGATATGGCATTCATTTTTGAATTTAAGAACGATGAAGATCGCAAAAATGTGTTAGAGTTAAGCTCCTTCTACATTACTAAGAAGTTGTTCACTGTGAGACCATGGTCTCACTTGATTGAGAAATCTATCTCTCAAATTAGGACAATACCCGTTTGGGTATTGATTTATGGTTACATATGTGGAACAATGAAGGGCTTAGTTTGATCTCTAGTTTCATTGGGAATCCTTTATTAGCAGATGAATGTACTGTAAGGAAAACAAGATTAGGCTTTGCAAGGGTCTGTGTTGAAATAGAGGTAGATTTCAAATATTCTTCGAGCATACCATTATTAATGGATGATTCAATAGCTTTCGATCTTCCGGTTGAATATGAGTGGAAGCCTACAAGGTGTGACTCTTGTATGATTTTTGGGCATTCCTCTAAGAACTGTTTAAAGAAGAAGAACACCAGATGGGAACCAAGAAAATAGGACAAGAGGCAAGAGATATCACAATCCAAGAGCATTGATGATACAGTTGATGAAGAAAATGGAGTTACTGGAGGTCTTGGTGGTGGTAATGGAAGTGTTATAGGACCAATTGTAGATGAATCTTCTAAACAGGGTGGTAATGCTTTGATTATAGGTGCTGGAAGTGTTACTAATATACTTCCGAAAAGGAGGGGATACCGAGATACACCACCAACTTTTGAATTCGTGAACCTTGTATGAGTAGAAAATCTGCATAGGTATATGATGTCCTATAACCCTCAGATCTCACTCACACACACAGTTATTCAAACATGATTCAAGGTACATAGACCTCAAGAACAATACCGAAGATATGTAAAGAGACATTAATCAGAAGACTAAATGTATAAAGATTCATATTTCATTGTTGCAACTACATGGATTATGATCCTAAGGAGCTAGAGGAGATACAGACCTAATCCCTCTCTTGCCGCTTAGGTTACACCCAAAAGATTCCAACCCTTACAATTTTCTCCAAGCTCGCTTTATATAGGCCGAGCTTGGGTGGTTTACAGCTAATAAGACAAGGGACTCAATCGTGGTGGTGTCAGTCCTTGTCGAGTAAGGCGGTTCCTTCGGTGGCACTCCGAAGATGGCTCTGGGTCTTCGGTCCTCTGGGACGGAGTCCGAATCCCTTTCTTCTGATTCTTCTCTCGGTGTCCTCGGTCTCACTCTTCTTTAATTTGGCTCTGAGGCTTCGCTGCTAGTTCCTCTGGCGCGATCTTGCTTCTTGGATCTCTGACACGTGTCTCGAGGGGGTTTTACCCTCCACAGTTTGCCTCTTTCCTTTCCTTGTATCGAAGATGCGAGGAGAGGAAATTCCCCTTTTAGCCACCTCTTCCTTACCAAGTATCCCCACTACTTGTCAGGTGCGAGTTTTTCGACACGTTCTTCCTATACTCGAGGATTTCGCCGCTTTTTACCTTCTGACCGGTAACGCCGGTTCCTCTTTCACTATTTAAGTTTTGGTTCTCCCTCTAAAAATACCTTAGCCCCTTCATATCCATCTTCCTTGGCGCCGACGTTTTCTTTCCGTGAAACCCCTCAATTTGCAACTTTGTATCAGGCGTTCTACCCGTGTTTTCCTTCATGACCCATTGTTTTACTCCTCTTATTGTTTCATAAAGTTGATTTTTTTTTAACTTTCCCCATCTTCCTGTCCTCTGATTCAAATTGCCTCTGCAACTTCCGGTCGCCGGCGGTATCACTTTTTCTCTTCTGTCTTCTTTTTCTATGTCGTCTTCTTCTAAGGTTGACGCCCTTATTCTAAAGATGAAAGGTATGGACTTCGAAGAAGAGGGCTTTCAGATTGAAGACATTAGCTCTCCTAGATTGACTCCTGAGCTGGTCGAGGAGTATCAATGTGGCGAGACAGGCTTTTGGTGACATTCCATCAAATGTCTGCAGGGTTACTTCCTCCTTTTTACAAACCTTCAAATCCTTTGTTTCTTCCCATTCTCTGCTCTCTCCCTAAACCTCGAGGGGTGATGCAACTTACTTGCAGCTCCATTTACCTCATCAACCAGTGGGTTCTTCGCTCCGAAAATAATTTCCCTGCCGGATCTACAACGAAGTTCTATTTTACTGCTGAGAATTTCTTTAAACACTACGAGCCCTTTTTAACCCTAGACAACGAGTTTGCTCCTTGGGGGGTCAGCTTTCGGTCCGTGGAAGGTAGCGAAAATATCATCCCTGGGTCCCTGGATTACTCTATGGACGAAGACTGGTACTCAGAACCTATACTCCTTAAAGGTCCCGTGCTCCGAGGTTGGAAGGACTCTGGCCGGTTCTTTCCTCGGACTGAGTTCGATGCAGGGCATGAGTTTCGGACTCATCATTTGTTCTCTATTCATTTTTCTGACGAGGATAAAGGGTTATCCCGCTCGTCTTCGGGGAAAGGTAAGGGTATTTTCATGGAGCCTTCGGGCAGCTTAAAGCGTTCCCGAACATATGAGGAGACTATGCAGCAGGTAACAAATATTTTCTTACGTTCTTTTCTGAAGTATTCATACTTGCCTCTATTTGTTTCCTGAGAAAGACGGGTCCTTATCTGCAGGGAGAGTCTTTAGGTGCCCTAAACCTCAGCCATGATCTGATGGATTTTGAATATGGGGAAATTTCGGAAGTTCCGCGGCCGCTGAAAAATTCTGTTTTTCAAAAGATTCTTAGGGGAGTTCAGCCCAGTCGCCGCCGAGCTGCTTCGAGACCTCTGAAGGAGTCTACGAGTACTTGTAAGAAGGTATCAACACCGAAGGCAACTGAAACGGCTATCAAAGAAGTGGATGTCGTGAATCATTTCGATACTTTGCATATTACCACCGTCGGTGCCTCTGCCTCAGTTATAGTAGGTCCTACAACTGCTGACACCGGTGTTGCTTCGGACGTTGTTCTTACAGGTTCTTCTATGCCGAGTGCTACCATCGGTGCCTCAGCAATGGTAATTTCCACAAGTGTTGTTGCCGAACCTTCTGTTCCTTCATCAAAAAGAATTGTCACTCCAGTGGACCTTCTTGTTCCCCGAAGGGATGGTTCATTTGTTGAGATGGATTCTTCCAAAGAACTTGTTGTCAGCTTTCCGCAAAGTTCGAAGTTTCCGCCTGCTCCGGGTTACGCTAGTAAAGGCAATCATATACTGCGGAGAGGTTTAAGGAAGTCCTTTTTGAAAATCATAACCCCAGTGATTTTACTGTTGAAGTTTCAACTCGCTTTGAAGCCTATGCCACAAATCCCTTGGGGCGTCCTTTAAATCCTGATTTTTGCAAGAAGTTAGGCGATTCTTTGGAGGCGACTGCCCCAGGGCCGATTATGATCTTCGTCATCCGCCCTTGTCCTACGAAGAGATCTTGGCTATACTGCAAGCGGTGAGTTGTGTTTTCGCGCTCTTTTGCCCGTACCTTGATGTTGCCGGTGGTTTTGTGTTGACTGTTTATTTACAATCTTTTTTGTTTTTATCAGGGTGACTACCATGCCTCTGGTCTTTTAGCTCATAACTTTGATCAGGCTGACGAGGCTGAATATCATGAACGAGAGTTTTACCGGATGCAAGAGGAACTGGCTCAAGAGAAAGTTCGCAGTGCTGTTGCGAAAAAGCATTCAATATGTAAGTCTTTTTATTCTTTGGTCATTTATGTAGATATCTGTTTTTGCAGCGTTGTGCTAAGAACGGATTTACTGCCTTCTTTTAAAAAGGCGAGCTGGAAGAGAGCGAGAGAAAACTTTAAGAGGCCAGATTGGCTATTGACCGACTTCGGGAGGGTCGACAAGCTTCTCATGTTGCCTTGAGTAGCGGGAGTTACCGAAGCGATAGTGATAGGTTTTTGGAAGAGAAGAACAAAGCTTTAGAAGATGTGAATTATTATAGGACAAAAAGACAGGAAGCCGAAGGTCTTTTTGTTAAAGAGAGAAAAAGAGGGGACCAAGCCGAGCGCCTTCTCGAGGAAGCTAAAAATAAGAATGCGGCTCTGGCCCGAGAGAATCATTTTTTCCAAATGGATGTGGATCGTCTGACACGAGAGCGAGATGAAGCTCGCTCGGAGAGGTCGATCAGTGCTTCTGGGAGGGTTTTGATTGAAAGGTTAGAGGAGAATATAAAAAATTTGAAGGTTCAGCTGGCTACGCAGAAGAATGTCAACAATGATTTGGTTACGAAAAATGGTCTTCTGGAAAGGAGTTGTAGTGATATATGTCTGGAACTTGCTTTAGCTAATAAGTCGAAAGACTATTCTGCTCGTCTCATTGATGAGTACCGAATAGAACTAGCTAAAAGTGGGGCCATTACTTCCGAAGATGTTAGGAAGAATGCCTATGTGCCTCGTTTCACTAATCAGCACGAGGTTCCTGAATATATGATATTTAAAGAGAGTAGGGAGCTAACCTAGCTTTTCTTGTTTTCTGCTTCTTTCGTATCCCTGAGTGAGTTTTATCGTCCTATCATTCTTATTTTTTGTTTTTATGTTTTCTAAGCATCGAAGCCAATTTGAAGAAGCAAGTTGTTGATGCCGTGGCGGCAAGGGACGATGCCTCAAATCAGCTGGTGAATGAGTCCGAACGGAAGTTGGAGGCTGAAGACAAGGTTAAACAACTGACCCAAGAATTATCCGAAGAACGTCAGCGTCGTTCTGCCGATACGAACAGGTTTTCTCGAGAACTTGAACTTGAACGCAAGCGTCGCTCGGAAGAGGTGGCGGATTGCGCTGAGCGGCTATCCAAAGAACGATAATTTCGCCTTGAATGTCAGGCGAGTGTGAGGAGCATGGTGACCGGTTTTTCCCTCGTGCATCATCAGTTAAGACATGGTCAAGTTGTCGAGGAACTTCTTTCCCGATCTGCTCTAACTACTGCCTTCGCTACCAGTATGGCCTGTCGAAAGCATGGTCGTTCTCTTTTTAGGACCATTGGCATTGAGCCTCCTACTTATGGTCCTATTGGTGCGCGAGACTTGGATGCCATTCTTCCCGGTGATAAGTACTTACTCCCTCAGGAGGTATATGTAGCCTTATCTAGGAATGAGCTTCGTAAGAGAGGCTTGCTAGAAAAGTTTTTGAATGGTCCGGGTGATGATGACGATGATGATGATGATGATAATGATGATTCCAAAGGCGGAAACTCAGGGAGTCCTGGCGGTGATGCCGAGGAGGACACCGAGGGTGTCCATGATGGTCCGAGTGGATCCGAGCATGGTCCCGAGGAAGATCCTGGAGATGGTACTGTTGATTCAAAAAATGATCTTGTGCATGGCGCTGGGGGGAAGACTGTCAATATGGAGGATAATGTTTCCCAAAGTCATGAAGGTTCCACTAAGGAATGTGCTGGCCAAATTCCAGGCACTGTCTTTGATAAGGAGGGCCATTACTTATTTCAAGAGTCCGCTTTGGAATATAGCGAAGGGGAAAGCGAGGAAGAAATTGAGGAAGAAGCTGATGTGCGTACTGGCCGAGCCCCAAGTACTATCTTTGATAAAGAGAATCATTATTTGTTTCAAGAACCTGCTCGGGAATATAGTGATGAGGAAAGTGAGGAGAAAGCTGTGTCTGCTATGGAAATTACCCCTTCGAGGTCAGACCACTCTCAACTTCGGACGCAAGATGGTAAAATCCAAGTTGACAAGGGTCTTATGAAGGAAATGGAGATTTTTTATGCTGCCTCCCTTTGTGCCTAACGAAGGCTTTCCAAATGTTTTAGCTAGTAATTTTGCTCTGCCCTTTTTCGCATGTGTCCGAATCATTTGTTTATACACACACTTTTTGTTGTCACTTTCCTTGTCCTGCACTGATTATATATATATGAAGGATTTATTTGCTTATTTTTCTATTTAATGCCCCTCCTCAAGGCTGCTTTTTATTTGGAGGAGGTCCCTTGGCTACATAACTCACTTGTCGTTTTCCGCAAATGCAAGTTAATTAGCTGCCTTAGGGTTCCATCTTCCTCTATAGGTAGATGTTAATCCCATTTATCGTCCCCTCGACGCCCGAGAACGTGAGGTCCTCGTGGTCGTTTGGTAGTGGGCATGAATGTATCATCAGCTTATGTAGCCTTGATTCAAGGCGCCCACCGCTAACGGGGTGTCTTGTGGGTAGAGGACTGTGCCATATAGCTCGTAGGGCCCTTACGATTTATATGGACATCAGCTCTGTGCCTGCTCTTCGAGGTCTTTTTGTTTTTTTTTGGCGTTTTTTGCCTCGGCGTTACAGCCTTTTTATTGTTGGCGTTTGCCCTTTTATTGTTGGCGTTTTTTGCCTTGGCGTTACAGCCTTTTTATTTTGCGACGAGGCACTAGGGGAGATAGCGTCATGGCCAATTTATTCGTGGCGTTAAAGCCTTTGCCGGTATGCCTAGCCAGGTGGGATTTCTTACCCGCCCTGGCAGGATCTGGAGTTTGATTTCGGAAGAAGTTGCATCAAAGGGTGCGATTTTTATTTATTCAATCTTTCTACGAGTGTTGCTTACATAAAAAGGTTGCTTTTTTAGACGAGGTGTTTCATGTGCTTCCCCTCCAATGGGGTTTTCAACTTTTGACCTTCGAGGTTGACCAAGCTATACGTGTCGTTCCCCAGTTGTTTTTCTATGACGAATGGCCCCTCCCAAAAAGGTTCTTGTTGAATGTTCCTTCCTTCGCTAGGCTCGCTCAATTGTTCATTCAGAGTCTGGAGGCATCCTGCCGCTACGAGGAACTGTTCTCTATTGTCGGTACGTTGGTCCCTTTTGCTGTTGTCTTGCTTGACGCTTGCCATTCCTGCTTCCATTTCAGCTATGAATTTCTCTATGCTTTCATCTGTTATCCTGGGTTGCTTAGTTTGCCCCGAGCATTCCTTGCTACCTTTTTTGGCCTGACTGTCTATTTCATTGCAGGCACGAGCTTCGGAAGGGTCTCCTGGTATCTCCGCGATCCCTCGCAGAGTTGGAAACCTGATCCTCTGATGCAAAGTTGAGGCTACTCCCATAATGCCATGCAACCACGGCCTTCCCACGATAGCGTTGTAGGGAGAGTCTATGTCAACTATGCAAAATAAAGTTGGTTGCTTTTGTCTGCCAATATGAATTGTTATCATTAGCTTCCTCCGAGGTGTCGATGGTTTTCCATTAAATTCGAATATATTATACGATAAGGGCACCAAAGCAGCTTTATTTCCCTTCATCTTATCATATGTTTGTCCGAAAAGTATATCAACGGAGCTCCCGGGGTCCACTAGTATTCTTGGCATCGCTACTTTTCCCATTTGGAGGGTGATGACTAATGGGTCGTTGTGTGATCTTCCCTCGTTGGGGATGCCTGCTGCAGAAAAGAATACAGGTTGTTTTTTCCATTCCTCTAGATGATTCTTCGTGACTACGCTAAGTATTTCCTTTCCCTCAAAATCCCTCTTATGGATTCGGTCTGTTTGGACCCCCTCGAGGCCCTTTGTGTGAACAATGGAATTACAGGCGTCGAATCTCGGAATGTCTCTATCGATGGTTATCACATAAGCTTCATGCTTCGGCTCCTCCTTCGGCTGTGGCTGATTCAGAGGGGGCTTTTGTAGTTCCAGAAGGTGTTTGAATTGTTCTCTGGCTATGAGGAAATAAATTTGGTCATGTGCCGTAACGCAATCTTCTGTCGTATGGCCGTAAAATTTATGGAACTGACAGTAGTCCCTTGAATTTTTTGTGTGTTTTGGTTGATTACCCCTGCTTCTGGGATATCTTATTTCACCGGCGAATTCAGATTGCTCGATAGTCCGAAGAGCATCCTCGATGGGCACGCAAAGCTTTGGAAGTTTTCTATCGTGAAAGGCAGGGAATCCGGGCTTTGTTGTCCCAAATTTTCTGTTTCCTTGTCCTTGCTGGCTGCTATTTCCTTCATATTCTCCTCGAGAGCTGTTTCATCTGCTATCATTGTATTTTCGATTGTCGTGGTACTTGCCATCTCCGAACTTGCCTTCGTTTCCATAGCGACCATTATCCTCTTGTCTTCCTCGCTTCGACGGATCCCCCGATTGAGTATTCATTGTTTGACCTCGTTCTTCGAGTGATAAATTGTTTATTGAGTGGACCTGTTTTAGGATGGTTTCCTTCCCCAAGGTTGCTTGTCATTTGATTTCTTCCAAGGTGATTCGCTCCTTCTGGTATTTTCGGAGATCTTGTAGCGTCTCGAGGTTCTTGGAGAAGAGCCTGTCATATAGAGGATGGTTTTTATCAAGAGCGTTGAGGAATGCTCGTACTTTGTCCTTTTTTGTAGCTCCGTTCCCCACCTCTACGCACTGTTCAGTCCATCTGTTTGTCAGACTCTTGGTGGACTCTCCTGGTCGTACCCGAATACTGAATAATTTTTCCACCCCTGGCTTGGAGGAGTTGTTGTATAGGAAGTGTAGTATAAAGAATTTGGACAGCTCTTCGAAGGACGAGATCGAGCTGGCTGGGAGGTTGTCATACCAAGCGAGGGCTTCTCCTTTCAAGCTAGAAGGGAAATATTTACAGAGCACTTCATCTCTATCAGCATAAGCCAAAAAGACTCGGAGATACATTTTAATATGCACGGTCGGGTCTCCCGAGCCATCGAAGATTGATGTGAAGGTGGGCATAATGCATTTTATTGGAATCGCCATTGAGAGGATTTCTGGACTTAGAGGTGAGCGATTGACATCATTTATTGCCTGCATTAGTTTAATCCTGTCGCTTGATTGGATCCTGTTATCGAAAAGTTCTGCTCGGAGTGTCTTGATCTGATCCAACATTGCTTGCTGCAGGGCCCTAGCTTCGGCGTCCTTCTTCGTTTGGTTACCTTCGCTGAGTATCTGTATGCTTTCCTTCAGATATGCTTCTGGTTCGGTCCTTTTTCTTGATACTGTGATCCCGTGGCCTTTGCTGACGCCCTTGGTCTTGACGTATGTTTTGGATACAGAGTGTTCCTTCGTTTGAGATACGTTGTTTGGACGAGAGTGTCCTTCGCTGCATCCTTTGTAGTTGGATGCAGACTTTTCTGCCACCTTTTTATTTGCTTCGGCTAGTTGATTTTTTAGCTTTTTTATCTTTCTGTTTTTCAAAATTAACTTCCTGAACTATGCAGCTCTTCCCGTATTTTCTTCGGTTGGTTGGTGTAAAGGCATGTCGCTGTCAGGGACGGCCGCTTCGTCTTCATTTTCGTCGTTTTCGCCATTTTCTTCTTGTTCTTGCTGCCGAGGTAACTCGTCAGCCTCTGGGAATCCTTCTCTCTCTGGGCCTAAGTCCTCTACATGCACTTCGTCCTCGTTTACTTGTTCTCTATGTTGGACTGTGCTAGCCGCCACCTCGGGTGATAACCCTTTACTCGTTGAAAATCTAGTATAATGCTGTCTCGAGGAACCAGTCCTTTGCCTCGAAGATCCCACTCGCTGCTTCAGAGCCTGGTCGGATTTCGAAGCCATTCTGGACTGTTAGGGCATTGTCCGGTCAAACCCACTAGCGTTGGTATGTCAAGCTAGTTGTCAGTTTTAGGTGTCAAAACTCAATTCTTGATTTAGCATACTAGAGTTTAGATTTCGGAATTGGGATATAGACAAAGTAGTGAGACCTTGAAGACGAAGACTGTGAAGACAAAGAAGACATCAATTATTCTTCATCGACAAAAGGTTAGTAGGAGTTATGACTTTATGGAAATTCTTCTATTCTACTTTCTCTATTCTTTCGAAATATAGTCGACTACTTTAGTAGTGATAATAGCGATTGAGATCGTATTCTTGTGTAACGTGGCCTTGTGTCATGACCAGTGTTTGCTCCCACAAATACAGTGAGTACAAGAATGAATGAGACATATTCGGTGCCATGTGTCCATTACAATGGTTTGCTTGCAAACTGTTAGTTGGATATGGATGAATCTAAAGGAGTACTCTTGAGCAAAGAGTCCATGGATTACAGCTGAGGACGTACACACGTCTAAGTTCTGGCTAAGCCCAGTACTTCCAGCGGAATCCAGATTTGACGAAATCTGACAGGCGGACGGTTCACGAACCGGTTCGCAAACCAGAAACTCGGAAATCTTCTGAGTTCCAAAGTGACTGAACATTTCGCGAACCTGTACGCGAATCCAATGTTGGTTACTTTGCTGGTGTCGGATTTAGTGGATATTCT
>JAJJMA010234947.1:0-10227 GCA_023529015.1 Papaver nudicaule
ACTAAGGCACAGGCTGCCCCAAAGTCGACCTTGGCCAGACGCCGAAAACCATAAATGCCACATAGCATGGCACCACAAACCATGAGCCATGGCGGCCCCACATCCAACGCCAAAACACGTTTTAGACTGGCCTTGGCGCCATGAGTCATGGCGCCACCATAACTCGCGCCAGAGACGCGTCATAAACTGGCCTTGGCCAAAGGCCAAGGCTGTGGCGCCATGAATCATGGCACCACCATCACCAGCGCCAAAAGGCGCACTCTTAATTTGGCCTTGGCCAAAGGCCAAGGCCTTGGCGCCATGAATCATGGCGCCACCATCACCAGCGCCAAAAGCGCATTCTTAATTTGGCCTTGGCCAAAGGCCAAGGCCGTGGCGCCATGAATCATGGCGCCACCATCACCAGCGCCAAAAGGCGCACTCTTAATTTGGCCTTGGCCAAAGGCCAAGGCCGTGGCGCTATGAATCATGGTGCCACCATCACCAGCGCCAAAAGGCGCACTCTTAATTTGGCCAAGGCCGTGGCGCCATGAATCATGGCGCCACCATCCCCAGCGCCAAAAGCCCCTTTTCAAATTGGGCCTGGGTAAAGACCAAAGCCCTGGCGCCACCTTAACTAGCGCCAAAGCGCCATCAAGCACTTATGGCCTTGGCCAAAGACCAAGGCCACTCCTATGCTTGTGTCCAGGAGACACTACATCATGTTGGCCACGACAATCAGTCGTACAACCCTACTCTACTCAACTCGACTACGCAACATCCGCGTATCACTCGCTCGAGACATCAAAACATCACACGGGGGGATAACTTTAGGGGTATTGGTCTGGCGGTCTACGGCAGTTGAAAGAAACTGATGGAGATAGTGGGCAGTTACGAGAAGATGGCACGAGTGGGCATGTTCCACACAACTCAGGCAGTTACGGTAACCAACGCATGTCCCCCACTCCTCCACTCTTCCACGACGTCCACCTTCTCTGTCGAGAGATCGGGGTGAGTTCAAACTATAAATAGAGGCTTCCTCTATCTTCCAAGGCAGAACATTAAGAACATCAGAAACGTTCAGAACACACAAAAACAACCAAGAGCCTCAGAGAAAACACCTGAGAATCGAAATATGTTCTAGCCTTGGAGATTTCCAGTCGACTTCACGACGGAGATCTTGAACTCTTACACCCAAAACACATCCTCAACCTGATCTCAAGTTTCTTCGCTGTTTCCCTCCATAGACCAACCTCTATCCTCTCTGTGACCGAAGCAAGGTGGGAACGGCCATCCTTGGTTTAGGCTTGCCTTGTTCGACTTTGATCTCCGAGCACTAAGAAAGTACCCAGAGACGGTACACATTGTTTTTGCAGGTAAAAACAGTTGGCGACCACAGTGGGAGATCATTCTCTCGGTTCCAGAGAAACTTGCTCAAAGATGGTTGAACTAAGGTCGGGATCAGATACCAAAAACCCCAACTCTTCAACAGACGGTGCTGCAGCCTCCAACACAACGCCTACCAACCCACATACATCCACCAATGCGCCCAACGTACCCGTTACCCCAGATAATCCCTCTTCAACACCTATCATCTCGGCTATCCCTATCACCCCAATTACCTCGGGTGCTCCGAATCACACCGCTAGCAAGAACCCTCCTTCCACAACCAAAGTCAACACTACCACTGAAAAGGTAAAGGGAGTATCAGGAGCACTAACCATGGAGGAATTAGCCAGACGACAAGACGCCCTCGCAGAAAGTCAAGTCAAAATGTTCGACACTCAGAAAGGAATCCTGGATTGTCTAAAGACCTTAACCTCGAAGCTGTCAAATTCACCAGCCAAGGAGACCCCTGAAGCCGCTACCACAGGTGCTCGCTCGACGGTTATCCACATCCGGGATGACGAAGCGCCTTCTCTCCCAGAAGATTCTCGACAGAGGGAAGGACAACCGTCCCGTATGTCACGGCAGACGACTTGGAAAGGCTGCTACGAAACCGGGAAAGAGATGTGATGTCACCCATCCACCAGCACCAGCCACCGTACCCGCACGAAGTCCAGAAGATTGCCCTCCCCAAAGGCTACATGTCACCCATGTTCTCCTTGTATGACGGGACGGGGAATGCACGCGAACACATCTCACGGTTCCTAGAGTCTCTAGGAGAACACGAGTACAACCATGTCTTGAGGCTCAAGGAATTCTCGAAGTCTCTTACTGGGAGAGCTTACACCTGGTACAACAATCTTGCTCCGAATAGCATTGGGACCTGGGGCGAGATGGTGAGCGCATTCTACCGCAAGTACTTCTTCGTGTCTGAACAGATAACGCTATCCGACCTCGGCAGGATGTTCCAGAGGCCTAGCGAACACCCAAACGACTACGTCAAGAGATTCAGAATTCAAGCCCTTGATTGTCACGATCCGAATGTCACGGAACAACAGTTAGTGGAACTTTGCATCAACGGGATGATCCCTGTTTACCGGGCCCTTTTGGAGAACCTCCGCTTCCAGACCTTCTCTGAACTCCATGAAGCTGCGAAGAGGTCTGCCACCACTGCGCCCGCTCTGCTGGAAAGAGCTAAACCCCTCAGGAGCGAGGAGACTCGTGCCCCTCGTGGCGACAGGAGACTGATTAACAAGCAGTATAACAACAACTTGCCATCCATGGGTGCCGTCAGCGAAGGAGGAAAGAGAAAAGGGAGCGCCACAGAGGTAACGCATCCAAAGCGTGCTAATTCAACTCCGGAAACCCCAAACAAGAACATGAACCAAGGAGGGCAACAACAACAACCGGAGACGCGGAGGCAGAAAGCCAGATCAGAAGTGCCAGACTACCCGTTCCCCATGGAGGAGGTACTAGAGCTGCTAGACACTTGGATCCAGGACGGGGTAATTGCACTCCCTACAACTCAACGCCCTCCTACAGCTGAAGAGGTCGCAAGCCCAAGGTATTGTCGTTACCACCAAGTTACTACTCACTCTACCAGGGACTGCTTCACCCTTGAGCGAATTTTTCAAGCCAAGTTGGAGTCCGGAGAATTACACCTAGGGAATGAAGGAGTATATCAAAATCCTCTACCTGTTCGGGCATTCATGTTACCAGAGCAACCAGTGAATGAGAGAGTGGAGGAGATAATGTACCAGCTATGTGAGACCCTCTGTCTCTCGAAACCACAACGGAAAGACATGTTCACAGCGCTCAACACGGTGGTAGCAGGGAGACGCTTACCTTTCAAAGAAGCCAACGACCGGACGATGACCAAGCAGGGGCCACAAGCAGGAATGCAAGACTGGGGACTCCTCACAACCACCCGCGTGTCCGATGCTGAATTCTCGAAAACGCTCATCGACCCAGGATCCCCAGTGAACATCATCTCAGTTAAGACTCTCAGAGACGCTAACGTCCCTTGCAGCAGAGCCATCCATGCCCCCTCCCATCATCAAAGGTCCTAAAGAGGTCGAAGTACGCACTTACGGGTGGATCGACCTTCCTGTTGAAATCGCCATGATCCCAACCATAGCGGAGTTCCACATTGTTAAGGGAGTCCTCGAGAGCGACATGATGCTGGGACGCCCATGGATCTACAACAACCAGGAGACGCTCCCTCTGGAGTTCATGGATCATTTTGTACAAAATAGCAGCAACGCAGAAGTCGTGCCTGCAGAACCTAGGGGAGTCGATGAGGACCCCCTCAATCAAGAAGGTACTTCGTCCACCCCTCTCTTATTTGATAGCCTACATTCACCGAGTCACTGGGGACTCACCACGAGGAAAGCTACTCGAGAGAACAAACCCTGAAAACCGGCAGTAGACATCGGCACAGCCATAAGAATCTCCATCAAAGCCCTTCCGGAGTCTGGAATTGTACGGGACAAGCTCCGAGGAGAAGGTGAACTCATCCCCCACGACATACCACCCGAAGTCTTAGAGACCATCCCAGACTTCAAAGAATATGCAGAACTGTTCAACCTCAAACGAAAGGCGGGGGAGAACGCAGTTACATATGCTACCACCCTAAAGGAAGAGGAAGTGCCAAGGACGCCAACCTCGGAGGAACCAGCCAAGTGTCGAGACGATCTTCCGGAAAGACGGATCAAGACCCAAGTTGAAGTCTCGACTCATCCCAAAACTCTAACCACGAAACCGTCAACAAGTTCACAAGCCAAAGGAACTCCCAGATCTGCTGCTAATACGAACACCGCGGCGATCCCCGTCTAGGATGATGAGATGGTCCCTACTCAAGGAGAACCTCAACATGGAGAGAGCCACAACTCGAATACGCCGCAAAAGACGATTTGAAGATACCACTCCAGAACCCAGAGGAGGAGACGACGCCAGTTCACCAGCACCGACTAACGTGCCCACACAGAGTGTAGAAGGCCCCCTTACCCAAAGGAGGAGCATCGACACCACCGAGTACTGAGACTCAGAAATCCCCGGAGCCCCACTGGCAGAGCCTGCACTTGGTACGGCAACCTTACCCGACACAGGAGCTCTGTGGAATGATCCTTATCTACTGAGCCCTCCATAAAATTGCAAAAGACTTGCCTCGCCTGCACCAGCGCTACCGGAGAGGGCCAGACCCCTAGGAAGCGGAGAGGCTTGTGATGCCGACGACGACATCAACCTCATCAACGAGCCGTACAACAACAACTTACCTTCCGAGAGTACCATCACCGAAGGGAATAAGAGGAAGAGTCCAGCTACAGAGGTGACACACCCAGAGCATACGGCTTCAAGCTCGCTTTGAAAACTTCAGATGACAGTATGGGTCGAAGCGGATCACCACACAAGTCACGGCGCCACGAATCACGACGCCCCAATCTAGGACACCACGAGTGATGGCTCCACAAGTCACGGCGCTGCAACCATTGGAAAGAGAATGACGACGAGACACGGGACTTCCAGAGTCACCACTGCAACCAGCCAGGAACTCCAAGGTTTGTGACCCTCATGACAAAACAAGCATGTCCAACAGTCCAACTCTGCTAATCGACCAAGAGAAACCCCTTGGAGAACCGAGAAGGGGAGGTGCATCTCTATCTCGTCCACACCAACCTCCCTATCCGAAAGACCCCTCTCTCATGGGAAGCTCCTCATTGAAGGAAGTTCAGACTTCAAACTTCCGAAGCCGCAAGATGATCAACCACAGCCGTCCCTGTCTTGACAGGAAAGGATCCAAGCTACAAAGATTGAAGAAGCCCGTGATAACAGGAGACCCGTCGACAACCAGACGATAGGGTATCAAAACAATACAACTCAAAGGGTCCCAAGCAAGAATGTGACCCAACCACAAGATGCAGATCTGCAACAACAACCGCGAGGAGTACGAGGACTGAAGCCTATACAGGATTCCCAGACTCATCATCTTCGACGAAGTACTGGAGCTATTAGACGCCTGAATAAGGAAGGAGCAACCGGATTACCCCGACCCGATGAATCTCAACAACTAGAGAGAACACTCTGCCTCCTCGTCTTCGAAAGGCCAATACACATGTGTATCCACGAGGGAAAGCGAACCCAACAAGAGACACTGATAAGATATCAGAAAACATAGCTGCGAACTCCTCGCCACCGCCGCTCTTCACTCCACCAAGTACCGATAGCAATACCGGCTGCCACGACCCAAAAGGAAACGTGAAGTACAACAGATGCTCCCTTGTCACTACCAAAGCGCTTCATCATCATGGGAAGAGCCTACTCGACCAGAGATGTCCATACAGCATGGAACTACCCGCTACAGATCTCTCGAAGGAAGGGAGACTCAAGGGAAGAACTCTAATCAACACTATCGCCCACAACCTCAGCGTTAGAGCTACCAACCAAGTACGGTAAACCATATTATGGAGAAATTATATTATTTTGGATCTCTATGGAGCAAACCTACTCTGGAGACAAACAAAGACGTGCTCACGACTACATACCAAATTCGCTGTACAACAAGCTTCACGAAAACGAGCAACGCGGAAGATCAGTAAGAGATCTGAAGGTGAATTTTAGATAACATCTTCCTTCAGGTGTATTATGCTATGTGTTAAATTTTCGTGGCAATCCAATCCGTGGATCAAGAGATATGGCACCAACATTACAGCGCACCAAAGCAAGTGGACAGAACTTACATACGAAACCAAAACAGTTGCTGCGGAGAGCTCGTGAGGAGTCCTTGGGTAAAATTTATACACAAGCTCCATTTTAATGTCTACAACTTCGTGGTAAAATTTCATACAATAACTCCATGTGGTTTGAGAAATATGGCGTGAACATTGGAGAAAAGCAGAGCTGTCAGAATTTCCAGCGCCAGCAACTTCCGTCGCGAAGAAACCACCGGTTTGAGAAATCCACAAGGGATTTTGGAGAGATTTTCGGACACAATCTTTGTATGTATGTCTCCAACACATACTAAAATTTCGTACCAATCCACCAAGGGGATTGGGAGATACGACACAAACACTACAGCACACGCGAGACCCGCAATCAGGAATTATGTGCAAGACCATGCCGAGTACTGCGGAAAATCTACGAGGAGCCTCGAAGATATTAGTGGACACAATACTTCCCTGGATGTCTACTACCACGTGTAAAAATTTCGGGGTGATACAACCAGGGAGTCAAGATATATGGCGCAAACATCAGGAGACACGCAAGACGCAGACCGCCGGAGTTTACAACGAATAGACTATGGTGCAAAGCTCGTAGCGCCGGCATCCACGACGCTACCAAGACCATGGAGCTACACCTCAGGGCGCCACACATCCTGGAGCCACACCTCAGGGCGCCTCACATCATGGAGCCACACCTCATGGCACCACATCTCATGGAGAAACACCTCATAAGCGCCGATGTCCTCCTGGAACTTCACTACACATTAAAGGCGGCGAGGTAAACATCTCCACCAAGTAGTTCTTCTATTTTGAATCCAACACCCTCCTCAACGACTGGGGACTTGGCGCAATCGTCGTGCTTTTGGGGAAGTCTCTGTAGAGGGGATACCGAGACGGGATGGCACATACTCTACACCAAGAACGGAAGACGTCCGGATCCACACCAAGGAAAAGGAATACGATCGACTCCCCCCGTACCTCTCTACAAACTACTGCAGCCGATTACCACTGGATTGGTCATTGTCTCGTAAAGCATCGGCGCTCCACCTCACTCAACGCTACGGATTCAACTCTGAGCACCAATGGACGCGTACTGCTGGAAAATACACCACCCAAGCTTGCACGAGAGGCGCTGCTCAAGGAATCAGCTAATTGCATAACCATTCTCCAGATGGAGATGATCAAGGAGAAACAAGGACTTGATCATGACAAGAAGGAGGAAAAGTTCTCTGCTAAAACGGGTAAAACCTCTCCCTTCTTTTCATTTTCTTGGCTAAGACCTGGCCTATGTATGTATTCACATGGATGACACTGGAGACCTCACTAAGCGTAGCGTCCCCTTCTCTAGAAAAGCCACGGCACCGCAAGAGCTTGCGGAGCCACAAAGGTCGTGGCCCATGAAACCTATGGTGCCACGGATAACTTAATGAACGAATAACACCAGCGACAACACGAAAGCGTGATATCGCATCCATATGAGTTTAGAAACCCTAAGAGCTCCTTAGTTAAGTAGAGCCGAGAATCGACCAAATGATAGGCCTGCGAGGCCTACAGGGGCTGCACCCGGAATGCCCCGAACCTCGGGAACACCATTGTCCCGTTAACCGGAAACCCTATCTTAGCAGCATGTACTTGCACACGATTTTGCTTTTAGTCCATGAGACCCTGTGCTAGTATTAAGTGGAAAACCTCAGACCATTGTCATCACCATCTGAGTGCTTAGCATGAAACATTTCTGTTCCACACTAACCAGGGGACTTTCTGTAGATGGTGAAAAATGAGAAAGGGACAAGATTGTCAAAACACTCTCGAAACCATGTCTTATTCAAGGCAATCGCCTATTCAGGCTCATCTCTATAGCTCAGAATGCAACCCATTCCATGAGCCGAACCATCTCTAATGATCTCACCAACATATTAAACCCATTGATCAGCTCAGAGCCAGACCTCGCTTGATGGTACACGGTGAAGAATCAACAGACACGTGTCCTCATGGATTTCCTCTTAAATACGACTCAACATACGAGTCTCGGTGCAAACCTCAGGAATATTGAAGCTCCAGGCCGGTCCAGAGCTCTCTGAGAAGCATACACCAGCCTAAATAGGCCTAAGCGGACCTAATCCCAAGTTCAGGAAGGTCTAGCATACCATGGATAAACACGCCATGACCTCAGATGTGTTGTAGCACAGGCACTCACATCGCCACTAAGGCACAGGCTGCCCCAAAGTCGACCTTGGCCAGACGCCGAAAACCATAAATGCCACATAGCATGGCACCACAAACCATGAGCCATGGCGGCCCCACATCCAACGCCAAAACACGTTTTAGACTGGCCTTGGCGCCATGAGTCATGGCGCCACCATAACTCGCGCCAGAGACGCGTCATAAACTGGCCTTGGCCAAAGGCCAAGGCTGTGGCGCCATGAATCATGGCACCACCATCACCAGCGCCAAAAGGCGCACTCTTAATTTGGCCTTGGCCAAAGGCCAAGGCCTTGGCGCCATGAATCATGGCGCCACCATCACCAGCGCCAAAAGCGCATTCTTAATTTGGCCTTGGCCAAAGGCCAAGGCCGTGGCGCCATGAATCATGGCGCCACCATCACCAGCGCCAAAAGGCGCACTCTTAATTTGGCCTTGGCCAAAGGCCAAGGCCGTGGCGCTATGAATCATGGTGCCACCATCACCAGCGCCAAAAGGCGCACTCTTAATTTGGCCAAGGCCGTGGCGCCATGAATCATGGCGCCACCATCCCCAGCGCCAAAAGCCCCTTTTCAAATTGGGCCTGGGTAAAGACCAAAGCCCTGGCGCCACCTTAACTAGCGCCAAAGCGCCATCAAGCACTTATGGCCTTGGCCAAAGACCAAGGCCACTCCTATGCTTGTGTCCAGGAGACACTACATCATGTTGGCCACGACAATCAGTCGTACAACCCTACTCTACTCAACTCGACTACGCAACATCCGCGTATCACTCGCTCGAGACATCAAAACATCACACGGGGGGATAACTTTAGGGGTATTGGTCTGGCGGTCTACGGCAGTTGAAAGAAACTGATGGAGATAGTGGGCAGTTACGAGAAGATGGCACGAGTGGGCATGTTCCACACAACTCAGGCAGTTACGGTAACCAACGCATGTCCCCCACTCCTCCACTCTTCCACGACGTCCACCTTCTCTGTCGAGAGATCGGGGTGAGTTCAAACTATAAATAGAGGCTTCCTCTATCTTCCAAGGCAGAACATTAAGAACATCAGAAACGTTCAGAACACACAAAAACAACCAAGAGCCTCAGAGAAAACACCTGAGAATCGAAATATGTTCTAGCCTTGGAGATTTCCAGTCGACTTCACGACGGAGATCTTGAACTCTTACACCCAAAACACATCCTCAACCTGATCTCAAGTTTCTTCGCTGTTTCCCTCCATAGACCAACCTCTATCCTCTCTGTGACCGAAGCAAGGTGGGAACGGCCATCCTTGGTTTAGGCTTGCCTTGTTCGACTTTGATCTCCGAGCACTAAGAAAGTACCCAGAGACGGTACACATTGTTTTTGCAGGTAAAAACAGTTGGCGACCACAGTGGGAGATCATTCTCTCGGTTCCAGAGAAACTTGCTCAAAGATGGTTGAACTAAGGTCGGGATCAGATACCAAAAACCCCAACTCTTCAACAGACGGTGCTGCAGCCTCCAACACAACGCCTACCAACCCACATACATCCACCAATGCGCCCAACGTACCCGTTACCCCAGATAATCCCTCTTCAACACCTATCATCTCGGCTATCCCTATCACCCCAATTACCTCGGGTGCTCCGAATCACACCGCTAGCAAGAACCCTCCTTCCACAACCAAAGTCAACACTACCACTGAAAAGGTAAAGGGAGTATCAGGAGCACTAACCATGGAGGAATTAGCCAGACGACAAGACGCCCTCGCAGAAAGTCAAGTCAAAATGTTCGACACTCAGAAAGGAATCCTGGATTGTCTAAAGACCTTAACCTCGAAGCTGTCAAATTCACCAGCCAAGGAGACCCCTGAAGCCGCTACCACAGGTGCTCGCTCGACGGTTATCCACATCCGGGATGACGAAGCGCCTTCTCTCCCAGAAGATTCTCGACAGAGGGAAGGACAACCGTCCCGT
>JAJJMA010234948.1:5956-16140 GCA_023529015.1 Papaver nudicaule
TTCTATCCTTGAGGACAAGGATATTTTGAAGAGGAGGGTAATGTCATGTACCTGGCATGACATAAAGGACTGGAGTCAAGGCATCTATGGCTTGAGTCAAGTACGGGAGTAAAGCATTCTTCTATTCTGTTTGGGCTACCGCATAGAGTGTTGTTAGTAGAGTATTTGGGTGTCATAATACTCTGTCTATTTTCCTTTATTTTTCTGTCCGTTAGATTGTTTGTTAGATCCGATCGAGGCTTGCCACCTGTCGGTTTGAGTTTGGCTCGATCGTCTGTTTCTGTTTCAGCTATTTAATGTGTAAGCTGAGACTGAGTTTGTCATTCTGAATTTTAATCAAAAACCAGAGAACTGTTGTTCTTCATTTGGGGTTTTTTGCTCTTTGAGCTTAGGAATTAGGATTGATTCTTTGAATCAAGAGGTTACTTCTTCTGATTGTTGAAATTGTTGTGTGAAGAACACAACAAATCTGCAACAGGATCTTGTCTCTTCTTCTTTACAACCTCCTTAACCTTAGACTGGGGTGTGTTGGACTTCATATTCTCCCTACAACACAAAACAAGAAACAAATTAACAATTACACAGAAAACAATCGGCTCAAATAACATGAAATATAAACCGATTGTCAACATAAGAAAAAAAACGGTGGACATTGGTGAAAAAATAAACCGATTATATTTTCGTACTTATAACAATCGACTGTTTTGAGTGTTTATAACCAACGATTAAGGAGTTATAGGAGAATCAAGATTTGTCCACTAAATTAATCGGCACACAAAATCCAAAACATAAAACGATTGTGAAAGGAAGAAATAAACGGTGAACATGTTTATGAACATTAGCCGATTAAATTCTGGCTCAAATCAGTCGGTTTATTTACATGGATGCAATCAACGATTAAGGCTGAGAAACTTTGGGAATTTTTAGAGTGAAAAATTAACGCAATCGACTTAAATAAGACTACGTATATAACGATGAACATATGCTATCGGCTCACTAAACACAACATATGAAACGATTATGGTGAATTCTTTCGTTGATTATTCATATGCAATTGTAACGATTGTGCCCTAGAATTCGAAAAGGAAAATTTCTAAATTTTAGAGGGAAAAAATAATCGGTTTATAAGAAATTGAATATAGAACGACGGATAATAATCGGTTTAAAATCATAAAAACATACAACGATTGTTGTTCCGTTGTAGTTTCAGAAGATGAACACGATGAACAATCGTTGGATATTGACACTAACAGTTGCGAACTGTCGGGTTGAAAATCATCAAATTCGAGCGAAAAATCAACCAAATTTCAAATGAAATACCTCATTCTCATCACAAGTGGTAGGCTCTTCTTCTTCTGCTTCTCTTTAAGAGCTTGTAATTCTTCTTTACTTGCTCTCTTCGTAACCGACGTCGACGAAGAAATTTCGTAAACTTTGTCTACGTCGATTCCTGAATCTTTGAATGTTTTAGGGTCCGGTCCTTTGTTCTTCTTTCGTTCCATCGCGTTTTATAGAAATTAATCGCATTTTTTTTTAGAAATCGTCGATTAATCGACGATGTTTTGGTTTTGAAAATGAAATGAAAATGAATTAGAAGAAGAAGAGGAAGAAGAAGAGAATCGGCAAATGTTTAGAATGCAATTTGGTTTAAGTTTTGGGGTTTAATTAGAGAAGTTACTGTGGGGGCATTTGGGTATTTTTGCCACTTTTTAGTTGTCCCATAACCACCTCTAATGGATAGGTTTAAAATTCTATGGGGCCAAATACTCTCCAGTGGGGCCAAATTTAGCCAGGATCTGCCGTAGCAATCTTGTTAAATCGTGGTTGAGTTTTTATTGTCAGAAAATGTTTTTCTACTTATGTTTTCTAAAGTTTGCTCACGTTGTGTAATTGTTCTTCCTTGTGCTATTCTTACACGCGCTTAATTTTATTTAGAGTGTTATACCAGTATGATTTGCTATAAAGATTTTAATGGTATGACTTTGATATATCATCCGCACTCTAATTGTGTTATATTTTGGTACAGAGTCTTAGAGTTTTAGAAAGAAATGCCGACTGTATGGACACTTGAAAAGACGAAGAAAAAATTCTTGAAAAAATTTGATACGATTATGCAAGTGTAATTGGTACACACTAGCAACGCTGGCAGTCAGGTACCAAGCTAGATATTTTTGCTAGCCTAGGCAAGTCGATCGAGCCATAGGAAACTGAAGAGTAGTTTACCGAGTTCATTTTTCTTTAGCCAAATAGTTATGGACTATGTGACTTGAAGTACATAGTACCACTGAGTCACTGACTATAAAAAATTTCATGGAAAAGCTAAGCATGATTGTGACCGTGACAACGAGAGGAAAACAGCTGCACACGCGCACAAGAAGAAATTGAAACACAAGATTCCTAAATTGATATACCAGCAGAATAGATGATGATTGATTTGAATATTACTATAAAGTAACAAGACTGGTTATAGTAGTACATTGACCTACCATGACTAGGTAATAATGAATAAAAACTTTACGAATAGATATCATATTTGACCGGTTTCGTTTAACCTTTTTCGGTTTTCAGGAGAAGAAACGTTGAAAGACCGACAGGTATTCTTTATATGGATATCCTCAAGCCGGTGAAGGGCGGTGATAGTGGGCATACCACCATTGGCATGCAGCTACGTTAGGAGGCACAATTTCAATTACACGTTGTGATGCGGAAAGGTTTTCGTTTTCTTCGGTATGCTCTTCTTTCTCTTTGTACACATTTTGATTTGATATTAACTCTTTATTGTGGGACTGTTTTTTTTTGTTTTTTGATTTTTTCTTGTCCGTTTTTAAATTTTGGTCATAGTGAAGCTCGTTATCTTTCAATTCACATGTGATCGGTCTGTTTTACGACATTATGTATTTGATTTTTTTATTATGATGATCTTAGATTCAAAATGCTAACTTGAGTTGATTCGATTTCGTTTATCTCTTATATCGACATATGAGATGGTCTCCACTCTCCAGTGATATATCTCAGGACAGACCCGGCATGAAAATGATCCAACAAAACTAGAGTTTTGTGTTGGATTCACATAAACGCCTTGTGTGACGCCTCCTGCATTTGATTTTCAAGATTTAACTTGTTTCCGTGACAGGTAAAACCTACTCTCATTTCACTAATTACTAAGTCAAAATAAAAATCAATTACAAGTAAGACTCGACAGGCATTGTAAAACTGGCACGCCGATATTAAAAAACAAACAAACAAATTATTTGAATCTAAAATACGCGACATCTGAAATTTCAATAGAGAGAAGAATTGTGTTTATCTTCAGAATTCAAAACAGAAATATCTTTCGATGGATGATGACCTTACTTTGTGGGGGGTATCAACTACCTCTAATGCGTTGGGATTTTGGCATGAATGTGGAGTTTAGAGTCAGATCTGACGTTAATAGAGACAACATTCGGTATATGGTTGCTTCTGAAGCTGGTGAATTTGTTACCCTAGATAACAGAAACCAAATTGATGCGGTGAAAGCAAGGATTGAGATTGATATTAATCTTCCAATCTGCACGAAGGTGAAGTTAACTTTAGAGGATGGGGAAATAGTTCGTTTTGATTCATTTTATATGGGTTTCCCTCTATCAAAATGTGGGAAGTGCAATGTTTCAACCATATTCAACAATATTGTGGGTTAGTGGCAAACATGGCATGGATGAATGTACCTTCATTATCTTTGCAAGGAGTGGATAATTTTCATGAAGAAAATCAGCAACAACATGAGAATATAGTTGATGAACAAAATCAACAACAACATATCAACCAAGAGGCTCAACAAGATTAATTTAAGATAGTAAGAACATATACAACTTAGAATATATATGGTGAAAATGTGGTTGCAAATGGAAACAATTACTTTGGTGCATTGTACATGGAAAATATGTAGAAGATCAACACTGCAAAGATTGATGAAGAAAATGAGCAAGACCCTCATAACACTCTGGTGGCAAGAGAAGTCTTGTTAAGTGATCTTACCGAATCATCCAGCAGAACTATAAAAAATAAAAGACTTAGACTTTGTACAATTGACAATGGAAATATAGAGGTCTTAGCTAGAGATATCAATTAATGAAGCTTCGAAGAAGTTAGTCGTTGTTGAATGTAATGGGTCCCGTTCTGATGAGATTTATGGGATGGAAAATAAATAACGAGAGTTTGCCAAATTATGTTGATCAAAATGATGTTCCTGTGGATGATGCCATTGTTGTTGATGTTGAGGTCTTATTGGATACCACAAACTAGGTAAGCTTTTTTAAACCTTGTTAACTTGTTATTTAAATATTAACTGGTTACTGAAATTATGAGGGTACCGAGATACACCACAACTTTTTGTTTGGTTCGTGAGTCTATGATAAGATGTGGACGATCTCAAAAATTAATATCCAAATCTGTGAAACCTGAGTTGGATCACAAGTGATCAATTCCTACAAAGACAAGTCTTTGTAAATATTTATTCAAGATTTGGAATTAACTGCAGGTTTAATAGCGTACAACTTGTGTTGCTTCAATTATATAATCAGAGATATAGTGCAGAAAGTAAAGCACACAAGACACTTAAAGTTTCGTTAACGAGGAAACTGCAATCCAGCAGTAGAACCCCGGGACCTCGTCTAGTTTGAACACCACACAATATTAACTGTCTACAAACACTATCATACTATCAGACTTCGGTCTGGAATGTAGAAGACACCGATTCCACCCTCCAAGCGAATCAGCTACTGTCGCACTCCTTACGTCTCTTGGATCCCGCAAGACCCTATGCACTTGATTCCCCTACCTGATGTCCGTTACATGCCTAAGAGTTGCTTTAACCGGTGTTAAAGGCTTTTTGTACTCAAACCGTCTTTCGACAGAGAATACGTAAAGAACAAGTTTCCCTTTAGATATAATCAAGGTTTTGGAAAACTTGTTTGATGCTTTGAGGAACCGTCCACAAGGTCAGGTTTTAAAAGCACACAATCAGGATTTATATGTTACCGTGACTAATTGTATTCTTTACAAGAAGAACTAGAGAACCTAGCGATATCTTGCAGAATCTCTAACCTATATGACAATCAACCAAAGATGATGTACAATATAGATTGTATCTATCAAATCTAGGGTTTACAACCTATAATCCTTGAATGCCTTATTGCAAAAGAGAATGACCTTAGAATAGATAAGGACTATAATGGTTTACCTGGATACAAGTTCCGACTATCTAGAGAAGAAAGATAGTTAAACTTGGCTTTACAATCCCCAAGTAAAGTCTTTTGTAATTCTCACCTTGTTCGTGAAGAACAACAATAGCAGAGAACAACCTTATGTGGCACACGCACCAGCAGGGATGGATTGTTAAGATACATATATATTCTTATTTATAGTGAATGGTTGCTTAAGGATAAAGCTAAGATTCCTTGTGCAACAAGTTAGCTAGTGACCGTGTAAACACGCCCCGTTACTTAACTTGCATACAATGAACCTAGACACCTTTCAATTGTAGATACCAAGTAGAGTTTATCTAACAAGAGTTTGATAGATTATAACTACTTCACGATAAGATTTTCACATAAATGAATATATGGAAATCAAATAGATTTATCCAACTACTAGACACCTTTCAATTGTAGATACCAAGTAGAGTTTATCTAACAAGAGTTTGATAGATTATAACTACCTCAAGATAAGATTTTCACATAAATGAATATATGGAAATCAAATAAGATTTATCCACCAAGTAGTTGGATAATCTTCAAGAGTTTGATTTCATCACAATTGTGAAAGGATAACCTTATCCCTTGACTATGAGATATTCTACAAAACTTATCTTTTAAACAAGATAATTGTAGCAAAACCCTAATCAGAACGGACCACAACTGAGGTGTGAAAGTGGACCGTCGTACATAGGATATAGACCTCAGAAACACGACAGGAAAGCCCTAATCGTAAATTTCCGGGGATGGTTCACGAACTGCCACACTTACAAAGTGTTCCAGTAAGTTCCATAAGCTTTCCTCTCCTCTTTCCGAAATTCAGCTTTTAGCCACGCTTTTTAGTTTCAATAAATCACTCATAACTTCTTATACAACAAAATTAAGTGATTCTTGAAGCGTTGAATTCGTAGTTCCATTCACTACAACATGTATACCTACTCAAAGGTCAAAGGTTGCCCTCACTATAATCATATGGACCAAAACTCCTAGGGTTAATATACAATGATGTAATTTCACCGTCATAAGCATTGTTCCACATAGTGAGTTCATTACTTTGATAGATAGAGATAAGAATAACAAGAGTTCAAGGAAAATTCAATCTTTACTAACCTTTGTTGATGAATTCCTTGATGATGTCTTCGTGTGTTCTTCAATCTTCATCTTCAAAGGGTAGAGATCGACTTTAAACTCAACTAACTCTATCCTAGTCCGAAGTAGACCTTTAGTAGGCAAATCAAGAATTGTGTTTTGACACCTAAAACTGACAACTAGCTTGACATACCAAAGCTACTAGGTTTGACCGAGCAATGATCTAATAGTTGATATTTAGTTTTTTCACATAGTTGAAGGATTCAAAGTATATTAGTATATTTTTTACTTTGCATAATAAGTTTTTCAGTTCTAGTCGTTTTCCATGCAATTTTACTTAAATATCTCCTTTACAGTATAACATACTATATTTTTTTTTCACCTGCTTGCTGATTCTTATTATAGTGCTACTAGAAATAATTGTAAAATTAGTTACCTAGAGGATTCTCCAGTTCGATAAAAGCAATTAACCTTGTTATAAGCTTTGTAACTCTGACATCCTAGAGGATGAGTTACATGTGTTTGTAAACTGCATTTTTACTAAAACTTTATGGTTTGTTTTCCCTTTTCGTTTCTTCTTAACTTAATCATCATGGTGATATTAAAGTGTAGTTTCTCTTGTTGTTTGTATAATGATTGTTAAAAGACAGTCATAAAAAATTAATTATATTCTCTTGACAGTTTGGAGATACATAAATGCAATTATATTCAATGATATAAAGTCAGATATGTTAGGGCATTGTCCGGTCAAACCCACTAGCGTTGGTATGTCAAGCTAGTTGTCAGTTCTAGGTGTCAAAACTCAATTCTTGATTTAGCCTACTAGAGTTTAGATTTCGGAATTGGGATATAGACAAAGTAGTAGAGACCTTGAAGACGAAGACTGTGAAGACAAAGAAAACATCAATTATTCTTCATCGACAAAAGGTTAGTAGGAGTTATGACTTTATGGATATTCTTCTATTCTACTTTATCTATTCTTTCAAAATACAGTCGACTACTTTATTAGTGATAATAGCGATTGAGATCGTATTCTTGTGTAACGTGGCCTTGTGTCATGACCAGTGTTTGTTCCCACAAATATTGTGAGTACAAGAATGAATGAGACAAATTCGGTGCCATGTGTCCATTGCAGTGGTTTGCTTGCAAACTGTTAGTTGGATATGGATGAATCTAAAGGAGTACTCTTGAGCAAAGAGTCCATGGATCACAGCTGAGGACGTACACACGTATAAGTTCTGGCTCAGCCCAGTACTTCCAGCGGATTCCAGATTTGACGAAATCTAACAGCACGGTTCAAGAACCGGTTTGCGTACCAGAAACTCGGAAATTCCCTGAGTTCGAGATGGCTATTTATTTCGCGTACCAGTACATGAACCTGACGGTAGTCATCTTGCTGGTGTCGGATTTAGTGAAGATTCTTTTAGAATTTCACTCTGAGTCAAATTCCAAACTCCTTTATCTCTTAGATGGACTTGTGTAAAACATAATATCTTTTGTGGTCCATCTAACGATCCTCAATGAGTCAATAAGATAAGATTATCTATGGTCTGTTGGATTTCTATCTTGAAGTGTTTTGAGCTAACAAAACACTTGGCAGATAATGTTAAAAAGAATTCCAATTGAGATTAATCTCTTTACTTGATTTCCAAGTTTCCTTAACTTGTGGGACAAGTAATTGCTTGCTTTATTCCAAAGCAACCTATCTTATTGAGTGCTATAAATAGAGGTGTCTATGGAAAAATACCGCAAGCATCAAGCATACGTGAAGGTCCTTAGGGAAGGTAGTGTAAACTCTTTTCACTTCGGTGAATGCTTGTTGTGGTATAGTCATCCTCTATAGGTTGCAGCTCCTCTGGGAACTCCCTACGACTATAAAGACTTCTCTTGAGAGTTGGGAAGCACAGGTAGGAGATTGAAACCATCTTTGGTTGAAATCGGATTAACCTGTAACCTTGGTAACCTGATCACGTTCTTGTCTATTCTAAAGTCCGTCTCTTCTGATATACGGCTATTCAAGAACTGATACGTTACTCAACAAGGTTGGAAAGGTAGAAACGCACGGCTGCACTCGGTGTTGTAAGACCTAGTTAGCTCTAGTTGTATAAGTTTCTTTAGTGATTCTTCGTGTACAACTGAGGTAGAGACAAGTTGGGCATAGTTTACTCGGTTTGCGTATCAGCCCCGATTTGTGAAGTAGATTTCCGTATGACCTGGATTTAACAATCCGAAGGAAGTCATCTTGTGTGTGGTAAACTGATAGAGGACAGTTCAAACATATACAGTTGGTAATTAAGGTTGCAAAGCCGGAATTATTAACACAAGCCTTTAACAGCGGTTAAAGCAACTCCTAGGCCTGTAAAGGACGTCAGCTAGGGGAATCAAGTGCGTGACGATCTGTGGGGGATCTAGAGACGTAAGGAGTGCGATATTAGCCAAGTCGCTTGGAGGGTGAAATTGGTCTCTGCTACATCCCAGAACGAAGTCTTATAGTAGGCTAGTGTTTGTAAACAGTTTGTACTGTGCGGTGTTCAATCTGGACGAGGTCCCGAGGTTTTTCTACAGGTCGTAGTTTCCTCGTTAAAAAAATCTCTGGTGTCTTGTGTGCTTTACTTTCCACATTATATTCTCTGATTATATAATTAAAGCAAACACAAGAAGTACGTTATTAATAAACCTGATCGTTGTCCTCAATCCATCCATTGCATTTACCAAGACCCTGTCTTGCGTTGGACTGATCACTTGTGATCCAAACTCAGGTTAACAGATCTGGATATTGATTTTTGAGATCGTCCAGATCTGACCATAAGACTCACGAGCCCAAACAAAAAGTTGGTAGTATTTCGGTACCCCTGCTTTTTCAAAAACAATTTGTGCTTGTTTTTAGTTGATAGGTTAGCTAAGGAGGCTAGGTATAAGGGTGTTGGAAGTTTCTCTACAAAATATCTATCCTTTTTAGAGTAATACTCTTTGTTTGCTAGATCAGAGTCATGATCTGAACTCTTTAACTCTGTTGTATTCTCTCACTTTTAGTTTATTGAAAGTGATTTTTTTAAGGGAAAAACAAAAGAAGAAATAATGTGGTATTACATTAAAAATCACCAATTACATCTATTAATTATTATGCAACATAGCTTATTGTTAAATCCATACACAAATTTACTGCCTTAATGATTTTACAATCTTGTTCTGGTCACTTTTCCACCTCTAGCATCACCAGGGTTGTCAATATAAGCACCATCAAAGTATAAAACCAATTCACTAGTAGTAGCTGGAGATCACCTACATTGGACATGTGTAATACAATTTATCTTCTTATGAGCCAATCTGAAATAATTCAAAACACAAAAATCGTATTGTTCATGCAGCATTCGAAACACCCAGGATTGTCGTGAATAATCTGATGAGACTTCGACTTTACCTCAGTTCCAGCATAAATGATCTTATTTCTAAGATTTCATTGCTCAGACTTGATTGCTATATATAACAACAACCAACAACAGATTCTACATCATTATAATTTTCAATTTTTACAGCACCATAAGCTTCGATCAAATTATAACCAGTTTATAGCAAAAAAATCCTAAAAATCTAGTCCAAAATATTAGTACTAAAAGCACATTCCCAAATAACATTGTGACACACCGTAAATTCCCACATTGACCAGCAAGAAGGAATCCCTGTAACGCGCCACTCTCTCAAGTGAACGTGCCCTCGAGTTCAGCGGAAGAGCTTTACCAGGTAATACTCATTGGCCTTTCCTCATGATCTTGCAAGTATGTTCCCTTTTTAGCGTTGCTCTCGTCTATGACGACACAACGTACTGACAGTCAACAGCTCTGCCAAGAATACTCGCCTCAA
>JAJJMA010234962.1:12237-25062 GCA_023529015.1 Papaver nudicaule
AGGAAATCCGAAATACAGTGCGATGATAGTAAGGAAATCCGAAATACCACTACAAAACAAACAAGATTCGTGCTCAACCCCATCCACCCGATTGAAGAAAAAGTTGTTAATCCAACGACTCAGATTAAAGCGATGGACACTATATCGCTTGAGCGATATAGACTATATCGCCCAGCGAGATAATCTCTCTCGCTTTCAATCTGAGCCAATGAAAAACAAATTTCCAACGGATCTATCATCATCCAGCGGCTATGGGCTTCTGGAATACAACGGCTAAATATTCAAATTTTCGGTTATAAATAGAGAGTTATAGAACAATCAAAACACACCACAACTATCGTTCTTCAATATACTTCTACTGTCAATTTTTGCAACCATGGTTAACTTCACCAAGAGGGAAGATGCAGCATTAGCCAAAGCATACGTCTCCATTACCCAGGATGGTATCGTTGGAATTAATCAAGATGGTTCGACATTTTGGGCACGAATTGAGGCTGAGTACCTTCGGCAACAACCAAGTAATAATAAGCGTACAAGACACTCTCTCCAAAATCGAATTTGTCTGGTTAGGAAAGAGGTGAAGTTGTATGTGTGTTGTGTTGCGAGGCATCTCAGGAACATGAGGAGTGGGTGGTGTGAGGCTGACTGCGTAAGTGTAATTGTTTATGCTTCATTTCACATTTAACCGTAGGTACTACATAATCTCTAATAAATTTTTATCTTGTCGTTTCAGTACAAAGCCGGTTTGGGAGACTACGAGGTCGGACCACAAAAGAACCTGGAAACATGAGGAAGTGTTTCAAATTTGGAGGGGGGCAGGCATCGAGGATATTGACCCGGAAACCTGTAATAAGAACAGGGATGATGGATCTCAGAATACCGCCTCTGTTGCTTCTGCTTCTCAACCAATGAAGCTTGATGAAGATGGGAATCCAACACAAGGACTCACGCAGAATGGAGAACGGGGTAGGTTCTACGAACCAGACTTGCCAAGAGAACACAGAGGTCGTGATGCCCTAAAGCGTGATAGAGACTTAGCTAGAGCTGAGTCAAGTGGAATCTCTACGCTAAATGACCTCATCCGAGATGACAATTCCTTCAAAAGGGCACAAGGCGAAAGAGACTCGTCTATATTCCGTGAGTACGTGGATATCAAACAAATGAAATCCGACATGGAAATTTTAGAGGTCGACACGGATCAGATGCCAAGTTGGAAAGCGGAGTTCTACATCAAGGCTAAAAACAAGGTTCTCCGCCGCCATGATTGCGGGACAATAGACTGAATGTTTTCCATGAAATCAGGGATTGCTTAACTACCACTTTTAAGATTTATGTATCTGTATTTCCCTTCCTGGTATTTTTAAAATATTAAGTAGTATTGTTTTTTTTCCCTTTCGTAGATTTCCCTTCAACCAATGTAACCCTTTTTTGCATAAATATATTATGTTTGATAATATTGTTCAAGATAAGGTGGTAAATATAGAGTTTTGTACTTATTCACTTTAATAGTTAGAAGATAAGGTGATATCTTGTTCAAGATAAGGTTAAATCTTATCCATTGCATTCACTGTCGCAGTCTCCAATTGCCTATAAATCCCTTGCCTCTTCCTTATTCAACTGCACCCACACAAACAAAACTTACTTATTTCAATCCTTCTTCATCTGCACCCACAAAAACAAAACTTACTTATTTCAAAGCTTATTAATAATCATCTTCAAAATGCAGAGATTCACAGGGATTGATGATATGGCATTAGCGAGAGCTTATGTCGTTGTTTCCTTAGATGCCCTTGCCGGACCAAACCAACCATCGGTTATGTTCTGGACTAGAGTTGAAGAAGAGTTTGTAAGGTTACGGCCAGAAGGAAACCGTAGATCCCGATATTCCCTCCAAAACCGACTGAGTATTTTGAAAAAGGAGGTTAAGAGGTATGTTTGCTTCGTGCGTCGCTATATGTTCCCTTTGCAAGACGGGTGGACAATTGAGGATGCCGTAAGTAAATGCTATATTTCTTTTCTACTACTTAAGTTCTTGTTATCAATTTACTAACCACTTGTTATTATTTTCCGCACTCAAGTATCGTGAAGGTCTCAGGGACTACGAGACAGGGCCCCCGCCAAAAGCCTGGCGCTTCAGCGATGTTTTCAACTTCTGGAAGGACCAATTGCCTGGATTGAACCCGGAGGAAATTTGGAATTAACCCGCTTGCCGTTCGTTTTACCCGGCAACCCCTCCTTATTGTGGTTTTAAGCATTTTTTCCCTTCAATCGTAGTTGTAAGTGCAATGGTATATCTGAGATCCTTGGGTGCCATATCAATCCTCCGTTCTAAATTGTAAACTTTATGTTGTCGACCTTATCCACCGTGTAAGCCGCTTATGTTATGTAATAAAAAACAAGTGTTTCCACAAACAAACTCTTCCTAATATACATAATTCGCCAGTAAATTGCGAGTGCGTCTCAAGGCTGTACAGGGTTGTATACAGGAAAAATCTGAGCGGGTAAATGTTATTCAGGAGGCCGGAAACGCGAGTGTAAGCAGGGTGTAACCACATAGCTACGACAACAACAGGCGGTGTAAAGGGAGTGTAAATTAAAAAAGGTCAAACTGAAAGCGAGGAAAGCTATCTCGCTTTCAGTTTGAGCGAGGAAAGCTATCTCGCTAAAGTGCAAGCGAGGAAAGCTTCCTCGCTTTTTGAGCGATACTCTCTTCCTCGCTTTCCTCCCAGTTCCGGGAGGGCCACTGCGCTTTCGCAGTGGGTGTGAGGGAAGAGGAGAGAGAGTGGGGAAAAGGCGACGGAAATCTGTCGCTTTCATCCCTAAAAATCCTCCATAGTAAACAGCCTTAGTTTGTATGCCATGTTGGTCATCCATGCTTCCTTCATTGGACATGATATACATGATTTAATGCTCATCACGTGAATGAATAAACTAAAAACCCCTGTTACCGAGACCGTAAGTCTTGTTCTCAAGGAACTGTATTAACAGGACTTCTGCCTAGCTAACCTCGGTCCCCTGTTTAGACCTGTTGTCAACGTACGAACCATGTTGACAAGACTATTAATAGCCATGTTGACCTATCCTCTTAATCACACCCATGTACACAGAACCGAATCCTGACCCGTTTTATCCTGTTATGTTCGAAGTCAGAATGTAATCCTGTTTCGAGTCTTAAACTTGTTTGGTTACGTTTTTGGTCCGGTACAAACCAATCCATGGTTGTTTTGGTTCGAGCTATATAAAATTAGAACCAAACTACATTGCACACCAACTATCCAAGTGATCTTATATACTGTCAATCATGTTAACTTTCCGTGGCCAACCGAGAATAAAAATATGATTGGATCTGTGTGCGTTTATTTTGTTTATATTTTGCTTTTGTTTATTTTCTTAAATAAGCATGAGCACGTGCATTTTTGCATTCCATTTTCGCATCGTCAGACGTCCGATTTTTAGCGAAATATGTGGCTAGTAAGTTGAACCCGTGCCGTGGGCCTTATGGGATTTACCAGCTGAACCACCACAAGCCTTAGCCTAGTACCGAGAAGACTAGTCTAACTATGTCTGAGGTATATTTTGCTAAGGTAACCCAAGCCTACCTGAGAATTAGTGGAACCTGCATGCATGTAGTTGAACATAGACACTTTATCCATTAGGTTGACTTAAGCATTTTATTTTATGATATGTTGTGAAACCTTTTGGTGTACAAATTTTGTTTACCATGCTTGCCTTTGATTTGGTGTGCTAGTATATTACACCACGCTTTGGTTTACTAGTCTATTATACCATGCTAGGCTTTGGATTGATTTGATAGTCTGTTACATCATGTTTTGGTTTGCAAGTCTGTTATGAGAGTAGTCGATCATTCTGGATCCCCGTATAGTAATTCGATCCTACCAGACCTACACGTTACACGTAGTAGTCCACCCCGAGTTGCTATACCCAACAAGTTCTCATAGTGGTTAATACGAGATTTTCACAGACTATTGCCACAACCCATTGGTTCAGTCCACAGGGCATGTAGGCCCTATGCCTACTTGTACACAAGCTCAGCCTATTGGGCTAGTTCACACATTTACCAATGGGCCTCCTTAAAATTGTTGTGCCCACATACTTTGTTTGTAGCAAGGCCTCCAATATTTAACGGTCAAAGTAGGGCCTCTATGTTAACAGAAAGGCCTTCTATATTTTCGTAGTAGGGCCTAGGGCTACCACTATCGGACTACAATGGCTTGCCTACATTAGTTTTGTACGAGATACAAATCTTTCCTAGTTGAAGCAATGATTATAGTAAACATTCGTTGGATTAGTCTGGTAACTTTATGAATTACTTGCTTCCCTCATATGTTTACTTTTCTGATATCATATGCTTGGTTATTGTTTGTACATATTCCTTGTCTATCAATGTTATATATGTACTGTTTAAATGTCTAGTTGATAGTGGAACCACCACCATTATCTTCAAAAATAGACAATTGTTTGTTGACTTGATTCATTACAATTAACTCTGTGACTACGATGATTGAATCATCTCAAGTGATTATTGAGCGAAGTAATGCTCAGTTCTTGTTGCCAAATAACACAACGATTAAAGTCACAGAAGCTCCATATGCACCAAGAGCTTATCGCACCTTGTTGAGTTTCAAGGATATCCATGCAAGCAGTTATCCTTCGAAAACCAACTGTGAAATTGGAATTGAATACACTAATGTGTCTCTAATGCATGTGAAGAAAACACATTTTAGATGCTTTGTACACCACTACGATAAGGATTGTCGAATCCTATGTTGTTACCAACAATGAACTGTTGAAAAGTGACTCTTACAAGCTTTGGCACGACCGGTTGGGGGCACCCAGGTCGTGTGATGATCAGTGTTTTAAAGAACTCACACAGACGTCCACTTTCCAGAATAAATGGGACAAAATATTGTTATAATGTAGAAAACATTGTGCTATCTAAAGTAACTTATGCACAATTTTTGCCTTCTAAAGTAAGTGAAGTGCAATCTTCGCCTTCTAAAGTATTTGAAGGGTATTTTCTCCCATTTTATTTGTTGTCCTTGTCTAAGGCATATCACTTATTTTCCAAAGTCCTTGTCTAAGGCACATCACTTATTTTCCTAAGTCCTTGTCTAAGGCACATCACTTATTTTCCAAAGCTTGCTTTTTAGCGAAAACAGGATCGAGACCATCCTATGCTAAAAGATATCAAAGAAAATATTCCATTTTTACGAAAAAACAAGGTGATAATTGTGGACCTTTACTGCCAGAGTGCGGACCATTCATTTTATGGTTCTGGTTGATTAGTTTGTCCACAAGAAATGCTGCATTTGCAATACTCCCAGCACATACTATACATTTAAGGGCTCACCTCCCTTTTGTCAATTAAGTCTGCCAGACTTGACAATGCTGGAGAATTCACATCTAAAGGATTTGATGATTTTTGTATAGCATCTTGTACCCTATACATACTCAAAAATGGTCTCGCAGAAGCTATCATGTTTTAGATGATAGCTAGGGCACTGGTTATGCGCTACAACCTGCCTGTTACTGCTTGAGGGTACGTCATATTGCATGCAACCTTATTTATTCGCTTTATACCCACTGCTAGCCAACCATTTCATGTGTACCAGTTGGTAACTGGATATGAGCCTGATATTTTTTGTATTTACACATATTTTTGGTTGTGCGGTATATGTGCCTATTACGCCCCCACAACGTACTAAGATGGGTAAATAAAGACGAATAAATATTTATGTTTGTCCGCTAATTTGAACCTTTGACAGGCGATCTCTTTACCGCTAGATTTGCAGATTGTCACTTTAATGAGACAACCTTCCCGTCGTTAGGGGGAGGTAAGGGAAAGGATTTCCTATGGGAACGACAGGAATTGTCGTGGTGTGTTTCCCACGTTGTCTCATATCCCCACACTTATTGATGAAATTGAAGTGAAAAGAAATAACGATATTCAGAATATGGCTGTTTTAATTGCCTGGTGCATTTACTGATATCGTTAAAGTGACGAGATCACACATACCAACTGCAAACAAGCCTGCAAGGTTAGAAATCCTTAACTAAGGATATGCACCATAAACTAAGGTGTTGCAACTACACTTTGTGGACGTGTGGTTGAGGCCGTGGCTCCATAAAGGAAGTTGGAGAAACCACGAGGTTCGATTAAACTCACCTAGAAATAAAGTGGTTGAGTATGGCACAATCTATCAATTTATGTCATCTGAAATCATCTCATAAGATTGTCTCTAAATATGTCCATGAATCAAACAGGAGGACGCTCCAAAGTTTTAAATGATTCTAGAGAACAATGAAATCCCGTTGGATTATGAGAATGCACATGAGTCAAGGAAATGATCATGCATGCATAGTAATGATATAATTCATATATAGTTGCTCCAGAAGTAGAGCACGATGAGATCGAACCATGCTTTATGTTGATTAAATAGAGCATACTGGCCTACGCAATCCAGGAAGAACTTAGTTCTTTGACAAATATACAGGTATTTGGTATGGTAGTGCTAACCACCAAGTGTAAATCCTGAGGGACATATATGATTATTTGTCACAAAGCGTAGTGAGAATAATGAAGTCTTAAAATACCAAGACTCGCCTTGTGGCGCGAGGTTTCTCACAAACCCCTGGATCATTTATAAAGTTTTTACTAGTCTCAGAAAGACTTGAAATTCAGTTTATTGATGTGGTTATATCATATCTCTATGGGGATCTTAATTCAGAGATATTTATGAAAGTGTCAGATGACCGTACATTTTCCCAAATCAAGTAACTCTAAACCACGGAGTGCGTTTGAAATTCAATTGAAACGCTCACTTTACGGATTAAAACAATCCGGGCGGATGTGGTATACCCGTCTAAGTGATTATTTGATTGGGAAGGGATATATACTTAATGTACCCCTGCGTATTTATAAAGAAAACGAGTTCCGGATTTGGCTGTCATTGTCTACGATATGAACATAGTAGGCACTATTGACGAAGTTACAGAAACCACGAGCTATTTAAAATCCGAATTTGAGATGAAAGATCTTGGGAAAACTCTGATGTGTCTACGATTTAAACTAGAACATCGAGTTTGTGGAATATTAATCCACCAGTCTGCATATGTCCAAAAGATACTCAGGCAATTTAATCTGGACAATGTATCCGGCTAGCACTCCCATGATTGGTCGAAGTTAAAATGTATCCATTTCGTCCAAAGAAAGGTGACGAAGATGTGATGGGAACCGAATATCCCTATCTAAGTGCAATAGGCGCATTATTACACTTAACACAATGTACTCGACCAGATTATCTCGTACTCAATGAACTTGTTAGCTAGATATAACTTAGCGCCAACGCGGAGTCATTGGAATGATATCAAGAATATCTTTACATACCTAAAAGGTACCATTGGCATGGATTTGTTTATCCCTATGAAAACGCAAGAAGAGTTTCTAATGTAATTGTAACTTCTTACACTGAAACCCCAGATACTATTTTGGTTGGTTTTGCTGATGATGGGTACCTCTCCACCCACATAAAGATCGATCCCAAACTGGATATCTGTTTATCCTGGAGATTGACCTAGATAACCCTAGTGGCTACCCCATGAACCACTCTGAGATCATTATCCTACATGAGATGGTTCGTGAGTGTATATGGTTAAGGTATATCATTACACATATTTGAGGGACTTGTGGTTTGAGTTCTACCACTGAAGAGCCAACTTGCATTTACGAATATAATGCAGCTTGCATAAATCAAGCAAGGGTATATCAAGGGTGATAACACAGTGTATATCACCGATGTTATTTACAATCAGCAACAACAGTGTCTTCTGAAATCGTGGCAGAATTATTTACTAAGTCATTGACTAAGTCCACATTTGAAGAACATGTGAGAAGTATATTACTAAAAGAAACTATCTGAACTCCCATGATTACATGTGAAAGGTATAAGACTAAATGAATTGTCTGATTCCCATGATTGCATAATTGCAGAGGACTAAGAACTTGTCTAACTGCATTGGACTAAAGGAAGTGTCCCACAAATTGGACTAAAGAAATTGTCCAAACTCCCATGACTGTTTTGTACTAGAGAAATTGTTCAGCGTCAGGGGGAGCATCTAGTGGTACGTTGCACTCTTTTTCCCTTCACTGAGGTTACTTTTTCCCACAGGGTTTTGTTACTCAGCAAGGTTTTTAATGAGACAACTGCAACACCAGAAGTGCAATCAAAAATTTGTTGATTATGAAGGAACAATAATCTCTTCCTCAACGAAAGTAATCAACGGGAGACATGGTGGACTCATAAGTCATCATCTATATTCACTTTCGAAAAGCTCATGACTAGTGAAACTGTCTAGAGACTACCCAGAATGAAATCAGGGGGAGACGCCGACATCAGGGGGAGGATCCAAGGATATGATGTCGACATATTTTGATTCGAAATGTGCACTTGTGTTGTACTCTTTTTCCCTTCGATCGAGATTTGTTTTTCCCACAGGGTTTTGTTACTCGACAAGGTTTTTAACGAGACAACAACAACAACTACACTTGGCGTATATGTTGAATGCTGAAGACTTGAAGATTGGATTGATATTATCGCATCACAATCAAAGAAATTAAACACGGTAGTTTGTCAAGCGAAACAACTTCCAGAAAGAAGCGAGAGCGTTATTCAACATCAGCATCAGTAAAGGCGTACTTCTGGACTTATCGCGTTGTACTCTTTTCCCTTCGTTAAGGTTTTGTCCCACTGGGTTTTCCTTCTCAAGGTTTTAACGAGGCAACATATGCGAGTCCAACTGATCTGTTCTAAGTATTCTTAATATTGTACTCTTTTTCCTTAGTTCAGGCTTTATCCCTTTGGGTTTTCCTAACAAGGTTTTAATGAGGCACTTGACTTAGACACAGTGGCCATCGACAAGAGAGCTACATTTCAAGAACTACATTTGAAGCTAGAAGAGAAGTCACCGACCAACTTCAGCAAAGAAGCTTACCAAGACTCAAGACGATGTTCTCTTTATATTTTCAAGGTTTTGTCCCACTGGGTTTTCCTTCTCAAGTTTTTGGTGAAGCAACACATTTTGAGTTTTACTTTTGAACCGCACAAGGGGGAGTGTTGTAGGGCTTTTGGCCCATGGATGTGCGGTCCAAGTAGAGACTTAGGGTTTCCCCTTTACTTGTATATAAAGGATACTACATCCATGTAATGATACACATCTATCAATGAGATATTCTCTTTCTCCACCTCTTTTACTTCTTTAGTTATTAATATATAGAGTATTAATATATGAAGTACTAACACCAGAAATCCTAATACTAACAGCAGGAAGTATAATAAGAAGATTTGATTCTTTAATTGGAAATCAACCACCAATAAAGATCCATTGATTGGAGATCAGCCACCATAAAACAAACTTGATTATATTGATATCAGACTGATTAAAGCCTAGAACAACCTACGTGTATATATATATATATACATATAAGCGTACTACCCGGTGCATACGCACCGGAAGTGTCTACTGGGTCAACGACTTTAATTTGTATAAGGGATAGACCCTAACATTTAGTCGAATAGAGTTTTTCCAATGCTTCTTTGTTATGTAAAATATAACTCTAAAGTTCTTGATCAAGCCTTTCAATCTATTACTGAGTAAAATGTTCTTAGGTTGCTAGTTCAATAAATTTAATTTTGCATGCCTCTAATATATTAGCCTTTGGATATGTATGCAGTAAAAAAGACGTTTATGTTTGGTTCTCCTAAAGTTTTGTATTAGACAAATAGGAAGCGTGATGTCGCTGTAAAGTCTAAGAATCATCCCCTTCGTTCATTTGTTTTTGATTGGTTGATATGTAATGATAGGTAACCAGGAAGAGGTTTGATTGAACATTATGTTCTCATTTCCTGAATCTGCTTTTTATTCCCGTGTGTAAGTAACAATTTTGGTATCATATCTCGTCTCATCTCTCTACCATCTCTTATGGTATATGAAACTATCTTTTTTTATGAACACTTTTCTTTTCCAAACAATTTCTTTTAAAACTCGGTCATTAAGAAAAGGCTAAACCCAATAAAAAACTCCATTTAGGAACAATCACGTAAGCACTTACTTAACAAATTATCTCAAACGGATGTGCATATATTCCTTCTCAAAACTTGTCTTCTTGACCATATTTAATTTATTCATTTGATATATATGTGGAGGGTAAAACCCCTCGGGACACGTGTCTCACATCTAAGAAGCCTAACCACACCGAGAGGATCGGCAGCGAAGCCTCGGACTGAACCAAAGAGGAAAGGAGACCAAACGCGAACAAAGTGAGGACTCGGAAGAAAAGGATTCGGACCGCATCGAAGGACCGAAGCCCCAGGGTCAACTTCGGAGCACCACCGAATAAACCGCCTTACTCGACAAGGACTGACACCTCCACGATTGAGTCTTTTGTCTTATTAGCTGTAAACCACCCAAGCTCGGCCTATATAAGGCGAGCTTGGAAAACATTGTAGGGGTTGGATTCTTTTGGGTAGAACCTAAGCGGCAAGAGTGGGATTAGGTTTGTATCTCCTCTGGTTCCTTAGGGTTGCAATCCATGTAGTTACAACACAGAAATTAATACAAGTCTTTATGCATTTAGCCTTTGATTACTGTTATTATGTATACCTTCGGTATTGTTCTTATGGTCCTCGCACCATTGAATCAAATAGGTGATACACGGATAGGTGATGAAGTGGTCATGAAGGACAATCAAATAGATAATTTTATGAAGCTAAAGTTTGTGAACAATTGTTTCATTTCTCAAACTGTCGGTGATAGTGACAACGAGAATAGTTATGAAGGCATAATTTACAGTTTTACATTTATTTCAATTGTTTCATTTTGACTATACATGTACTCTCTTTGTAACTGTACTAGTTATATCCCTTTATCATTCGTTTAAAGTAGAAAAGACAGTTCTCATTGATACCAAAGGAAACTAGTTTACATGCTGAACAAATTATATGTATATACTGGAGACTAGTTTAGGCAGTATCATTGTTGAATCTTGTATTTTTTGTTTATGGATACTAATGAGACAAGTAATTGATTTTGCAGAAGATCATTTTGAAGATTTGGTGGAGTTAGATGATGAAGGTAAAGTTTAAGAATGATTTACCTTGACGTTAAAACACTCAATGACTTAATTTTTGTCTATCTCTTTCAATTATTTCTATTTAAACCGTTGTTGCTGATTTTGAATCTAAAACACTTGATTACTGACTTATGTTTTTGTGTACATGTATACAAGGAAATGGGCTAAAGGATAACGATCAAGCCAATGAAACAAGTTTGTATGACCAGTTGTACGCCGAAGAACTTCAAAATGTTGAGTTAGAGGAGTTGTTTTCTGATGATGACGAGGTTCCAGAGACCCTAGATCTTTCTAAGATAGAAGTTGGACAAGAATTCGCAGACAAGCATGCCTTCAACAGACATCTTAGATGGTTTTGTGTGAAGAATGGTTTTCAGTTTAAGCTTAAGAAGAGTGACCATGTAAGGATCATGGCTGTATACAGATTTGAACCTGAGTATAACTGTCCATTCATTGTATATGCTAAGCAGCTCCCAAATGAGAAGACTTTTAAAGTCAGGGGTGTTAACATGAACCACAACTGTGTTGGTGATCTTTATAGAAGAAACAGGTCAACTGATCCCAATTTTGTTGCTGAGCATGTTCTAGAGAAGATGAAGACATCTCATGGTGATGAAGTTCCAAAGGCAGCTGGCATTGCAGAAGAATTTCAGATGGCTGGAAGAACAAATCCTGGGAGTATTGCTACATATTCATTTGGTGAGGTTGATCATTGCTTTGAGTCCATGACACTTTCTTTTGCTGCACCTATGAGAGGATTTCTTGATGCAGGCAGACCTATAATAGGCTTAGATGCATGCCATCTAAGAAGCAGAAAAAGAATTAATTGAAGCTCTTCAACCAGGTTTTATGGTTTTTCGTTGTCTAGTTGGTTTTTATGTCAAAACTTATTAGGATGCTTCTATGGTTTGTTTTTTAGATTTCTTGAATGCAGTTGTATCTGCAAAACTTATTATGTGGTTATTGTTTCTTATTCTAGTTGTCTAGTTGGTTTGTGTCAGGACTTATAAGTTTGCTAGTTATGGTTTGTGTTTTCTTAGGTTTTCTGAATGCAGTTGCATCTGGAAGACTTATTATGGGGTTATTTTAGGTTAGTTTGGTATGCAGTATAATCTGCTAGACTTATTTCTGTGGTTGGGGTGAACTAGTTAACTTATAAATTAGGTGTTTATTAAGCTTTTGATGTTGGATTACAGGTGCAATTAAGTTGAATTTCTTTACTGTTGTTGTTATTGCTGCTTGAAACTGGTGTGCATCCTCTTCTTAGGAGATACTTTATATGGATTCAGAAAACTGAAAGATGGGTTTGAAAGTGATATGTAAGAGGGTTGCTTGGTTTTGCAGGTTTTTCCTGTAACCATTCATGGCTTCTGGATTGGGGGGAAGAATATAATTGTGAGATTACTCGTGGTCAGTTTTATTAAACTTAAGGGGTTTTCAGTCATTTAGAGTCTTCATTGTATCTGTGACGTGGCAGTTAACAGACGTTAACTGTGTTTTTATAAAAGCGGAAAGTAGAAAATCAAACTAAGGACAGTTATGATAAGTGATGAAAAAAACAGACAAAAAAATAAATAGAGATTAAAAATGAGGATACTTTATTAAATGACCTTTTGCTATATATTTCCATGGTGGGCCACCCACACGGTCATCCTTACGTAACACCCCATATATTA
>JAJJMA010234963.1:0-17836 GCA_023529015.1 Papaver nudicaule
TTTCGAGAGTGTTTTGACAATCTTGCCCCTCTCTCATTTTTCACCATATACAGTCGCAATGGTAGTGGGTCCAAATGCCTTTTAGCTTATGTAGCTTAGATTCAAAGTACCCACCGCTAACGGCGTGTCTTGTGGGTAGATGACAGTGTCATGTAGCTCTTAGGGCCCTTACGGCTACATGTATATCAGATTTGTGCCTGTCAGTCGAGGACTTATATATGCCTACAATCCGAGGTCATTTTTATGCCTACCATTCGAGGACTTATATATGCCTACCATTCGAGGTATTTTTTGTGCCTACCACTCGAGGACTTATATATGCCTACCATTCGAGGTCTTTTTTGTGCCTACCACTCGAGGACTTATATATGCCTACCATTCGAGGCCTTTTTTATGCCTAGCACTCGAGGACTAATATATGCCTCCCATTCGAGGTCTTTTTTATGATTGACATCAGGGCCTTTGCAGATGTGCTTAATCAGGTAGGACTTTTTTGCCTAATTGAGTAGGATCTGGAGGTTGAATAGAGATGTAACAGATCAAACTGTTTCTTTATTTATTTTTCTAATAAAGGTAATCAACATGCTCTGAGTACATTACGAAATCTAACTGAGATGCTTTAAACTTTTTCCCTCGACTGGAGTATTCAGTCTTTGCCCTTCGAGGTTGATCAGATTATTGGTGTCATTCCCGAGTGCCTTTTCAATAACATACGGTCCTGCCCAAAATGCCTCTCACTTGGAAGTTACCTCTTTGACACTACGCGAGTTTACTTCGTTTATTGTTTCTTTTGATAACGCTAGCCCGCTGCTTGCTAACAGAAATCGTTCTCTGGTCTTGCAACGCTGACCTTTTCCTTTACTAGTGGAGGCTGTGACTGGCTTTTGCTTTGAGTTTTTTATGGTGTTCTTAGTCATTCCTGCTTCGACTTCCGCAATAAATTCCTTGATACTAGATTCGGTTAGCTTTAGCTGCTTGGCTGGGTTCTCAGAATCAGGTTTCGAGCCTTCTCGTTACTGGACATCTATCTCGTTACAGACACGAGCTTCGATAGGGTCCCCCATGATTTCAGCGATTCCTTTTGGTGTTGGAAACCAAATTCTCCTATGAAGCGTGGATGATGCACCCATTAGACCATGTAGCCATGGCCTTCCAACGATAGTCGTATACGGCGAATCAATGTCCACCACACAAAATGTTGTAAGCAGATTGAGCTTGCCTACATGAATCATTAGTGGTTGCTCTCCTCTTTGTATTGAAGGCTTTCCGTTAAATCCAAACACATTGTATGTCGAGGGAACCGAAGTTGAGTCCTTGCCGAATAATTAATAATAGGTTTTGCCGAAGAGTATGTCGACGGAGATTCCAGGGTCTATCATAATTCTTGGCATTGTCAATTCTTCAATGTGTTGGGGTATTACCAATGGGTCGGTGTGTGCTCTCCTTCCATCTGGAATGTCTTCTGCAGAAAATAAGATTGACTCTTTTTGCCACTCTGCAAGGGGCTTCTTGATGGCTACACTCATGATTTCCTTCCCTTCGAAGTCTCTCTTATGAATTATGTCAGTGATGCTGCTTTGGAAACTGTGCTCACTTACTTCTGTATGCACTATTGAATTGCAGTCATTAAATCTAGGAATATCCCTATTGATTGTTATTGTGTATGCTTCTGCGTGTTTTTTCTCTTCTTTGGGCTGTGGCTGACCCGAAGGTGGGTTTGGCAAGCTTAGAAAGTGATCGAAGTTTCCTCTCGAGATGAAATGATGAACCTGATCCTGTGCTGTAACGCAGTTCTCGGTTGAATGTCCATAAAATCTATGAAATTGACAAAAGTCGTTTGCATTCCTGTGTGTTGTGGTTGGATGCCTCTGTTTCTAGGATAGCGAATTTCGCTTGCTAACTCAGACTGTTCGATGCATTTCAAGGTTTTTTCGATGGATACACTTAGTTTCAGTAGTTTTCTGTCTTGGAAAGGAGGGAATCCTGACCTTGGTACTCCGAATTTCCTGTTTCCCTCATAACCTTTCCGAGAATAACTGCTTTCATAACCTCTTCGAGAATCATTTCCTTCGTAACCCTTCCGAGAGTCATTGCCTCTGTTATCATTGTATTTTTTATTATCATTGTATCTTCCATCGCCAAATTTTCCTTCGTTCCCGTATCGTCCCTTGTCATTCTGCTTTTCTCTTTTCGAAGAATCGCCAACTTGATTGTTCATGAAATCTCGCTCTTCTAGTGACAAATTATTGATAAAGTGTACTTGCTTTGAAATAGTTTTTTTTTCCCTGAGCTGCTTGTTTTTTAATTTCTTCCAACCCAATTCTCTCCCTTTGGAATTTTCGAAGGTCTTGCAGCGTTTCCACATTTTTGGAGAAGAGTTTGTCGTACAAGGGGTGGTCTTTGTCAAGTGTGTTCAAGAATGCTCGTACTTTGTCCTTTTCCGAGGCCCCATTTCAACTTCCACACACTGTGCCGTCCATCTCTCTGTCAAACTCTTAGTAGAGTCCTTAGGCCTTGCCTTAATACTGAAAAGCTTCTCTACTCCTAGTTTAAATGAGTTGTTGTATAGGAAGTGAAGCAAGAAAACCTTTGACAGGTCATTAAAAGACGAAATTGAGCATGTTGGAAGGCTGTCGTACCATGCCAAGGCTTCTCCCTTTAAACTCGATGGAAAGTACTTACAAAGTACCTCATCCTTATCCTCCCATGCCAAAAATAATCTCTGGTACATTTTAATGTGATTAGTTGCGTCTCCCGAACCATCGAAGATAAAGTTAAAGGTTGGCATGGTGCATTTGACTGGGATCGACTTGTTTAAGAGTTCGAAACTTAGCGGGGAGCAATTTACTTCGTTGATTTCCTATGCCAATTTGACATTTGCTGAAGGCTGGATTTGGTTGTCTAGGAGTTCTGCTCGCATTGCCTTGATTTCATCCATTAGTACTTTCTGCAGTGCACTGTCTTCAGAATCTTTCTTCGCATGTTCGTTCTCGTACACGAGGCGTATATTGTTTCCCCTTGACTGAATACTTGTCCCCATTTTGCGGCTCGATTCCTCATGTCCCCGCTCAATGGTGTTTTTGTATCCTTTATTGTGGTTTCTCGATATGGTAGGTCGTTTGGATTGTGATTTGTCATAATGAGAGTGTCCCTCGCAATCTCTTTAGTAATTAGATGATGACTTCTTGGCAGCTTTTTTATTTGCTTCGCGAAGTATTTGCTTTACTCATTTGATTTTTCTTTTCTTGCTCATGAGCCTTTTGAATTGTGCGGCCCTAGCAGTTTCCTCCTCAATTAACTGATGCATTTGTTTCATGATGATTGGGTTTTCCTCGGCTTCTTCCTCTTCTTCAATCTCATGTATTTTTTGTTCCGGAAATCCTTCTCCTTCTGGCCCCAGGTCCTCGACAAGTACCTAGTATTCATTTACTTGGTCTCTATGATGGACTGTGCTTGCCGCTACCCCAGGTCCCAGATCTTCTATTTGTAATTCTTCATCGTTAAAACGTTCTCTGTGTTGGACTGTGCTTGCCGCTACCTCTGGCCCCAGGTCCTCGACAAGTACCTGTCCCTTGTCTCGATGAGCCCACTCCTTGTCTCGGAATCTGATTGGACTTCGAAGTCATGGCGACAATTTCCTACAAAAGTGATAAACCCGTGAGGTCTAAGGCGGCTACTACAGTGTACTATGGGTCTGACATGCACCTAACAGTTGTAACAGAATCTGACATGCGAGATTTTAGGGGGATTTTACGTGTACGACCCAATGAGATTTCTTTCCTGGAAAGTTTTGCAACTGTCCCTTTTTTTAACTAACCTAATTTACCCAAATCTTCCTTCCAAAAATCAACTTTTCCAATTTTACCAAAAAGTATTTGATGGAACTAAAAGTGTGAAAACTATTTCCTAATATAACTTTTGCTAGAAAAGTACGAAATTAACCCCTAAACCTGTTTAACCAGTATATACTACACAGGAGATTATAAGGGTATTTTCTGAAATTATGACATCAAAATCTAAATCGGAGAACCACAAAGGATTCCAAATTTTTTGAGAAGTAAGAAAGTTGTTTTAAAAAATCTTTGGAGCTTGATTAGATCTTTATATTTCAAAGCTTAGATTCCTTGAAAAACATCAATCTATCATTATGATGATTTGCTCAAAGTTCTTAAGTATGCTAAAGCTCAAATCTTTAGATACTCAAGATGGTGGAGCTCGAGAATTGAAAGATAAGAGAAAATTTTGAAAACCCTAAATTTTTTCCAAATTTTTTGAATACCAACAAAGCTCAGGCAAACCTAAGTTGTTTTAATCAGTCCATGTTTCTAGCGCCAAACTGTGTTGGTACAAAATCTGCTTAAGGACTTTGTACCTAACAACCATTAGGAAGATCCATTTAACAAAATATTTGATGAAAAACACAAGTGAATAACATGATTCCGAGATACACCATAATGGATTTCGAAGAAGATTAATTAGAGTGATCAATCATAAAGAAAATCTAATGCTTATTGATATAAGATTTTTCAGTGGCTAATGCTACATGGATTATGCTATAGACTTGAGGAGATAATACTAACCTAGACTCTTACAAGTGACTCAAGACTTAACAAAAAATCCAACCCCTACAAATGAGTTCGAGCTCGCCTTTTATAGACCGAGCTTCGAGTGGATGACAACTAATAAGACAAAATACTCAATCGTGGGTGTCAGAAGTTGTCGAACAAGTCGGTGGCTTTCCGAGATGTCTTCGAGGATATTGCTATTTCGATATCTTTTAAGTGTTCTTCGAGACGTGGGTTCCTTTCGCCATTTTTTCTCTTATCACTTTCTGCCCTTTCTCGGTTTGTTGTATGATGGGTGGGATGATTCTCCGAGATTATCTGGTGCTTCATACTTCTTATGTTCTTATGTTACTTCATCCTTTAGGTGCTGACACGTGTCTCGCAGGTTTTATCCTCCTACATATGAATTTTCTATTCATCTTCAGAGAAAGAAGGATTAGTTGGGTATACAGATAATGATTGGGATGGAGATACAGAAGGGAGAAAGAGTACTTCTGGTTATGCATTTCATATAGGAACATGTTTCTTTTCTTGGTCATCAATGAAGCAACAAGTTGTTGCATTGTCTACAACAGAAGCAGAGTATATAGCTGCTGGGAACTGTGCTACACAAGTTGTATGGTTAAGGATGATGTTAAAGTCACTTTACCATGAATAGAAAACACCTACAACAATAGTCTATGATAATAAGTAAGCACATTGATATTAAGTATCACTACATTCGGGAGCTTGTCAACAGCAAGGAGATAGCTGTGGAATATTGTGAGAGTGAAGAACAAATATCTGATATCTTCACAAAGCCATTGAAGTCTAACATTTTCTACAATCTGCGTGGAAAGTTAGGAATGAACTACCAACAGAGTCTTGTTTTTTTTTTTTTTTTTAGATAAAGGAAGTTTTATTTCATGCAAGAATTAAGTAAGACAGAGTTTATCCTTCTCCACCAATTCAGAGATCCAAGGATAGAAGTTTGCAGCTAAATCAAATTGCAAAGACTCTCTACGACAGCGTTTGGAGATTGCATCGGCTGTTCAATTTGCATCTCTTTTAACATAAACTATAGAACATGAATGAAAAGATTTTACTAGAAGTTGAATGTCCCTAATATGCTTCCTATTCTCCCAGCGCACAAGGGGATGATCGGCATTAATTGATTTAACCACTGTTTCTGCATCAGCTTCAACTGTGATCTTCTGCAGCTCCATCTTGTTTGCCCAATTTAGTGCCTCTTTGATCCCCATGCATTCTCCTTCCTCCGGGTCTATGACTCCTTCATAAATACATCCTCTGACCGCCCCTGCATCACCTGCACAATTACGTGATATCAGTCCAATACCTATTTTGTGTGAGTCATAATCAAATGAAATATCTGCATTAATCTTAATTGTTCCATCTGGTGGGGGTTCCCATTGCTCATAACCATTGCTTCTGACAGGAAATATGACAGATGGTATTTCCTTTGTGAATAGAAAGTTGTTCAGGTGATGTTGAGCTCTGTTTGATGTATTCCTAGGGTGCAGGGTCTTCCCTTGATAGATGTGATCACATCTCTCTTTCCATATGGTCCAGCTTCCAACCATTAGCCTAGTAATCCAACTAGCCAATTCCTCAGAGTTCGTTGAAGCCATCTGAGTAAACCAGGAAATCATCCATTGCACTACTGAGTTGTGATTTTGTTTGATATTTTCGATATTCACACTTAGGAAACTCCATGTTGCTTTAGCATGTTCACATTCAATGAGCAGATGATAAATATCTTCAGCTCCTTTGTTGCAAATATTGCACCTTGTGTTAATCTCCTTCTTCACAACTGCAAGCCGTACTTTTGTTGCTACAATGTTCTTCAAGCATTTCCATATGAAGAGCTTTATGCGATGTGGCATCTCAAATCTCCATAATAGCTTCCACACTTCAGCCGTAACAGGATCATTAGCCACTGGTGTGTGATACTGACCTCGTGTGATTGTTTTGTAAGCGCTTTTAACTGAAAATCTTCCGTCTTTTGCAGGCTTCCAGATTATCACATCTTCTTCATCTTGAGAGAAGCTCATGCTAAGGATTTTCTGAGCAATATTTGGAGAGAATGCAGCTTTAACCAACGAGACCTTCCAAGAATTACTGTCGGGTTCCATGAGTTCAGAAACCCATTGCAACTGATGGAAAATCGTGTTATGTGTTGTGACCAGATCATCTAGGCCAATTACCCATTTGTCCTGCCATATACGAACTTATTTTCCATTGTTTACTAGGAAATAGTAGTTCTGCTTGAGAGTAGAGAGTCCATCCACATTGCCTTGCCAAACATATGATGAGTCTTCTTTTTCCAGACTTGTGTGTAAGAAGCTTTCATTAGAAAAATACTTAGCTTTAAGGATACGGACCCATAATTTCTCAGGGTGAGTATAGATTCTCCAGGCAATCTTGGTTAACAAAGAACGATTTAGAGCTTGTAAATCCCGAAATACCAGACCACCTGCCTCTTTGGATTTGCATAGTGTATCCCAGGAAACTAGACATGCACCTCTATTGGATTTATAGCCCCACCAGAACTTCCTTTCAAGACTTTCGAGCTGAGATATAAGTGTTTTTGGGAGTTTAAAAGTGCTCATCTGGTAGGACGGGATTGAGTTTAAAACGTGTTTTACCATAGTAGTTCTTCCTGCTTGATTCAATGTTTTAGATTTCCAATCCATATATCTTCTTTCGAAAGAGAGCTTTATCTCTTCAAAGGCTCCAGTCTTGTTTCTTCCAATTATCAGAGGGGATCCCAGGTATCTTTCTCCTTTGTCCATATACTCTACCCCGAGTAATAATCTTAGTTCTTCACATGTTGCTTCGGACACACCCTTGCTGTAATGAATTGAGGACTTGTCGTAGTTAATTACTTGGCCAGACTGGTTGCCAAACAACTGCATTGTGAGCTTGAGAGCGTTAACACTTTCTTCGTTAGCTTTGGTGAAAACCAAACAATCATCTGCAAAAAGCAAATGGTTAATAGCTGGGGCATCCCTTGAGAAAGATAACCCTTCAATAGACATGTTAGCATGAGCTGCACTTAGAGTTCTTGAGAGAAACTCCATAGCGAGTATGAACAAGTAGGGTGACAATGGATCCCCTTGCCGAATTCCTCTAGTGGGATGAAATTCTTTGCATGGAGAGCCATTGAGTAAAACAGGTAACTTTGTAGTGCCTATGCATTGTTGTATCATTTGACGCCAATCTTCTGAAAAACCAAAACAGCCAAGAACTTTGTCGAGAAAGTTCCACTCCAATCTGTCGAAGGCCTTGGACATGTCCAACTTAAGAGATAACCAACCACCATCCTTGTTATCTTTCTTCATTGAATGCATTATCTCTTGAGCAATTATTGTGTTGTCTTGTATCAATCTACCGGAAACATATGCGGCTTGATAAGGGCCTACAATTTTACTCATTAGGGGCTTCATTCTGTTGACTAGGATCTTTGAAATCAACTTGAGTACTGTTGCAGAGACCAATAGGCCTGAAATCCACTGGAGATGAAGGTTTCTTCTTCTTGGGAATTAAAGATATGTACGTTTTGTTTATATGTTTCGGTATATATCGTGTGACAAAGAATTGTTGCACCATAGCACAAATCTCCTCACTAACTACCTGCCATTGTGTCTTGTAGAACCCTGCTGGAAACCCATCCGGCCCTGGCGCAGACCAGTTCTCCATGCTCTTGATTGCTGAGGTAATTTCTTCATAAGTAGGAATTCTCAATAAGTCTTCATTTTCCTCATCTGTTATAAGGCTGGGAATGATATCGAAAAGTGTATCATCTATGATAGGATTTGAAGAAGTACTAATATTCCTGAAATGTGAAGATAGAAGTAAAGCCATGTCTTCTCTGGTAGTAGTCCAATTGCCAGTGGAATCCCTCAAGCTATCAATGTTATTCCTCATTTTCTTTCTGTTTGTGGTTGTATGATAGTACTTGGTGTTGTAGTCCACATCATGTATGAATCTCTTGCCTTCTGCTTGTTAAACTCATACTGGATTTGGTGCCACTTTTGTATGTCTGAATTGACCTCAGAGATTTTAGCATGAAGTGCATCAGTAACAGGCTGGGATTGAAGCAAATGCAACTTCTCTTGTAAATCACTAATCCTCAAATTTATGTCACCAAAATGTTCCTTATTCCACCTACTCAGGGCTAGTCTGGTGAACTGAAGTTTCTTTGCAAGTTTGTATCCTGGTGAGCCTTGTACACTTTGCTCCCATGCAGCTGCAATCTGAACAACACATGTTTTGTCTCGCAGCCATGTGTAGAAAAACCTGAAGGGTTTCCATGTTTGAGCTTGTGTAGAGTCAGTTAGAAGCATGATTGGGCAGTGGTCACTACCAATCTGAGCCAGATGTAACAGCTTTGAGTTTGCACATATATTGCTCCATTCTTCATTGACTAGGGACATATCTATGCGAGATTTTTTAATACCAGTCCCCACGTTATTATTAGACCAAGCGAAGTCCCTTCCAACATAACCTAAATCCTCAAGTCCAATTAAGGTAAGCATAGCTTGAATACCGCTGTCGCTAGAGCATGAAAGATGTGAAGAAGAAGAAGCCGCAACCAAATCTGAAAGATGAATGTTTAAGTCTCCCAAGAGAACCCATGGTTGCTGGATATTCTGACCTAGCTCTTGGATGAATTCCCATTGCTTTTTCTTCTTTTGTGAATTAGTATAACCATACACACAGCTGAGTAACCATTCTGGCTTGCTAGGGTCAGCCTGAATCAAAGCATGAATCATATTGTCCTCCTTACTAACAATTTCGCAGCTAAAACCATTCTTCCATAGAAGAACCAACCCCCCTGACAGTCCTACGGAATCTAATATGGCCATGTTTGGGTATCTGTATTGCTGAAGTAGTGGTGAAAGCTTTGTTGAGTGTAGTTTGGTTTCACAGAGAAAAATAATATCTGGGTCTTGTGCTCGGATTAGGTCTTTAAGATGATTCCTAGTGGCTTGAGAGCGGAATCCTTGAACATTCCAGGATAGTACTTTCATTTTGAATGAGCAAGTAATTACAATTACTAAGCTAGATGTAGGACAATGATAATGTGTGACAGGCTGCTTAAGCAAACTAATGGAGTGCGTAGTTGAGAACTGTATACTATGAGATGTTTGAGAATGAAAACCTAGTACTAATGCAGTTTTTGCAGAAGATTCAGATTCTAATGTTTGATATGAGTATTTACTGTATGAATAGTGACCAGAAATCTATTACGTAAGACATATTGTATATGAATGCAAGTGGTAAGTAACCTAGTGTATAAAACTGTATGTGAGAGATCTAATTTAAATGTAGAGCAATGAGAATGACTGAAGGGAAATATCTGACAGAAATTGGGATTGCACAAAAAAATATGATTTAAAAGTTTGTAAGGATATAGCTTTAATACCTGAGCTCCCTGCAGTATGCCTTTTGTTTCACCTTTCCTTTTCATATCCATGGCTTTGTCCATTGAGTTGAGTGATGGGATTTCAACAGTATTATGCAAGTTTCCAGAGTTGCCATTGTTGTCAGGCTTGGTAACTCTTGATCGTTTTCCTAGCCTAGCTGACTCTACATCTTCATCTGGTGCTGTGTTTTCATTAATGCAGCTGCTACTTTCTGAAATCTTGACTCCATCCTTAGGGGGCACAAAGGGTGTGAATTTGACAGATGATTTTTTGGGTTTGGAGATAGGGATTGTGTTCCCAATCTGCTTCACAACTTTCAACTTAGCGACAGTAAATCGTCTTTCCTTTTTGTGCTGCTCTTCTAGTATTTCTTGATTCTTCCTGCACTGTTCCTTGCCATGAAGAATGATTACATAGCACTCTCTGCATACCCTATGAGGTTGTTTTTCATGAAAGTACCTATACCACTTGGTAGTATTAGTCGCGGTTACAGCTAGCACCCCTCTTAACATTGGAGTTGACAGACTCATTCTCACGCAAACTCTGAAACAATCACCAATGTCTGGTAAGCCACTTGGTGGATCCACTGCAACAACTTCACCCATTACAGCTCCCATTTCCTTAACAGCTTCTTGATGATAATGTTCTGGCAATAGGTTATGTAGCCAGATCCAGAACTCTTGGTGATCCCAGTCTAGTTCCTTGTAAAGGGTTGTTGGATCATACATATGCACCAACATCAAGTTTCCATCAATCGACCAGGGTCTTTCTTCAAAGATCTTCTTAACTGCACTCCATTTTTTCAAAGTGAAGACCATTACATTTTTCTCAATTTCCAGTACGATAATTTCATCTGAGGGAACAAAGTGCCAAGTATTTCTCAGATGTCTTGCAACACTCTTTTCTGATATCTTATTTTGAGCAAAAATAGTACCAATAAGTTGTGTTTCAACTTCTTCTTCCTCTTCTTCAGCATAATCCTCCACATTAGCCATCTGGAGTTTCTCTTGATCATGTTCCAAGCTTGTTTCTTGAAGCTTCTCAGTGATTTGAGTTACTTTTTTGGATGTTGAGTTGTTTGATGAGGCTGACCTCTCCATGGTGTTGCTAGGGTTTATTTGAAGCTTTTGCGGTGGGTTTGAGAGAATACATACTAGAAAGGAATTAGGGTACGTATGTATAGTTGCTTGACTCCTAGAATTAAGGGATATTCCTATATTCTCTAGGTTTAGGAGTTTGTTTAAAATGGCAATGTTACAGAAGATGAAGGCTAAAAACCAGGGACATTTAATGCGTTTCCTTTTCTTGTTACGAAATTTTGAATTTTGAATTTGACGTAAAAGAGGGAAATCAGGTTGACTGAATCGGTGTCTTGACTCAATCAAGAACAAGGCAATGTTCAAGAAACTTTGCATAATACTGTTGAAACTGATAAGTAAACACTTAGATAGATAATACATCACTGCTAAAACTAGCTTGATACCAATGGAAGCAAACGCTGTGGCCATTGCTGGATATGAGGCAAACGCCATTTTGGAGCGGTGAAACAATCTGCAAACGCAAGGAGAAACAGGAGATTAGTTAGCCATTACCTTTTGAACCATTTTAAGATGAAAATAATGGTGAGATTTAAATAAAAGAAAGTTCTGTAACAAAGAGTGCTTAGACTAGATAAGAGGACTGTAAAAGAAAAGCTTGACTAGATGGTTTCCATGATCTGTTATATTAGAAACTAAGATCTGTGAGAGGGGAAAATGAGAAAAGAGAAAAAAAAAAAAGGGGACTGAGTCAGTCGCCCGATTTACAGAGCACCCATTTTACTTCTCTACTTTATACATACATGTACTTAATGGTCTAAACTTCCCAACAGAGTCTTGGTTTGAAGGAGGATGTTGGATGTTAAAACAAACCAAGACTCACGGTCTGGTTGTTTGAGTTATATCAGGAAACTAATGTTCCATGTTTAAGAGTTTTGTTTAAGTTTCTTTGTTTAGAGTTTTCGAGTATTCTAGAAGAGTTTTATGTTAGGAGTTTATGTTTTGTTAGGAAAGTGTTTGCTTAGGTATCAAGTTATGTTTGCTTGATTGTCAAGTCTCTAGAGTTGTATAAATAGGCTGCTAAGCCATGAGCAATCTACAATAGAGAGAACTTATGTTCAAGTTATCTTTTTCGTTTAATTCTTTGATTTCAGATTTTCTACACTTCGGCAACCTAAAGTCTGGAGGGTAAAGCACCCTCGGGACACGTGTCCAGATCAGGAAGACTTTGTCAAGCCCGAAGGTACCTTGGTCTAGCCTTGGATAAGTCTGCAGGGACAACTCGGACAAGGAACTCAGCGAGAGGAGGCTCGTGCAGGTAATTCGGGGTAGAGGACACGAGGCCATCTTCGGAGAGAGCTTACCGAAGGAACCGCCTTACTCGACAAACTCTAACATCCCCACGATTGAGTAGTTTGTCTTATTAGCTGTAAACCACTTCAGACTCGGCCTATATGGCGAGCTTGACACCCATTATAAGGGTTGGATTTTTGGTGTAACCTAAGTCGTGAGAGTGAGATTAGGTTAGTTTCTCCTCAAGCTTCTAAGGATCATATCCATGTACTGATTAGAATGAAAGGAAATTTATAGTTATGTTCTTATCACATATTATTTCATATAACAGTTAGCTTCGGTCTTGTTCTTATTCTCTTCGTACTCATGCATGAAATGTAAAATTGTCTATATGTCCATAGTTCGATTATTAGATCTGATGGCTGTTGAGTGTGAAGTACCTATGCAGATTTCATACTCACACAGTTTGGCGCTAGAAACATGGATGATTAAAACAACTTAGGGTTTGCCTGTGATGCATGGTTTTCAAATTCTTTGGGGAAATTTCTCTAGGGTTCTAAAGTTTTTCTTTAAACCATATTTTCATCATATTTTCACTGTGAGCTCCACCACCTTGGGTGTCTAAAGATCTTACAAGCTTTAGCATGCTCAAGGGTTTTGAGCAAATTATCAACATGCTAAGATCGATGATCCTTCAAGGAATCCAAGCCTTGAAACATAAGAGATATAATCAAGAGCATAAAAAACTTTTCCAAAATACAAAAGAATCTTGGCAAAAATCTAAAGGGTAGCTTTCACTTTGGAAAACAGCCATTTCAATTTCCAGGAGATATCCTTCAAATCCGATGCATCATTTATGTTAGCAAAATTAATCTAGGGTTATTTTTAGGGTTTATGTACCAAGTCTATATTCGGAAATAAGCCTTGCAGTCTCCATACTCAGGGTCCAGATTCGGAAAAATAGGACAGCTTGCCAGAACCTCCTCATGGGGCAGGTAGATCTGGATAAGCCAAAAACAGTTAGGGTTTTGCCAGAGCGAGTGCAATCAAACCTGAAACCTTGCACGACAGAATCTGCTACGTCTACTAGGATACATGTCAGACCTCGTACACTGTACCAGCCGCCTTGGACCTCACGGGTTTTTTGTTTTTTTTTACAGGTCACTATCAACATGACTTCGAAATCTGAACAAATGCCGAAGCAAAGAGTAGGTTCCTCGAGGCATGGCACGGGTTCTTCGAGGCACAACACTAGATTTTCAATGAGCAAAGGACTATCGCCAGAGGTAGCAACAAGCACGGTCCAACACAAAGAACGTGTAAACAAGGAATAAGTACAAATAGAAGATCTGGGACCTGATGGAGAAGGATTCCCAATGGGTGATGAACCACCTCAGCAACAAATTCAAGAGGAAGACGGAGAGAATAACGAATACGACGGCGAAGATGACGTCCCGAATGAAGACCCACTAACTCATCGACCAACCGAGGAAGACAAAACGAGGGCTACACAATTCAAAAAGCTGATTCAAAAGAACAAGAAGATAAGAAAACTAAAAAAAAAACTAGTTGAGGCGACCAAGAAAGCTGCGGAGAAGTCTGCCCCAAACTACAAAGGGAACAGTGAGGGACACTCTCGCCCGCACACCATATCACGATCCAGGGAACATTCAGTGTCGAGAAGTAACATCAAATTCAAGGGAGACGAACCCAAGAACCCTGAGATAGTAGTCTCGAGCAGAAGAGCTGAACCCAGTATACGTCCAAGAGGAAACATCATACATTTGATATACGAAAATGAACAGGCGAGGAAGAACGCCGAAACACAAGCTTTACAGCAAGTCATGATGGAGCAAATCAAAACACTTCGAGCAGATCTCTTCGATAACAGGATTCAATCGACCGACAAGATGAAACTGACTCAAGCAATTAATGACGTCAACCGCTCGCCACTGAGCCCTGAACTTCTTGCTAAGGCCATACCAGTAAAGTGCACCATGCCGGTTTTCGCATCAATCTTCGATGGGACAGGAGACCCGACCCTGCACGTAAAAATGTACCTGCCAGTATTCTTGACTTGGGCTAACAGGGACGAGGTGCTTTGCAAGTATTTTCCTCCAGTTTGAAAGGGGAAGCCTTGGCTTGGTACGACAACCTGATAGCTAGTTCGATCGCGTCCTTCGAAGAACTGTCCAAAGTATTCATACTTCATTTCTTATACAACAATTCATCAAAGCCAGGTGTGGAGAAATTATTCAGCATCAGAGTAAGACCCGGAGAATCTATTAAAAGCTTGACAGACAGGTGGACCGCCCAGTGTGTGGAAGTAGGAAAGGGAGCCTCGGAGAAAGACAAGGTACGAGCATATTTAAATGCACTCGACAAGAATCATCCTTTGTACGATAGGCTCTTCTCCAAAAATATAGAGACGCTGCAAGACCTGCGGAAATACCAAAAGGAGCGGATTACACTGGAGGAAATCAGGGAACAAGCAACTCAGGGAAAAGAAGCATATCAAAACAAGTATACTCCATAAACAACTTGTCCCTCGAGGAGCGAGATCAGACAACGAACCATCAAGCAGGGGACTTTTCAAAACGAGAGAGGCAGAACGATGCAGGAAGATATAGAAACGAAGGAAAATTCGGAGATGGGAGGTACCACGATAATAGAAAATACAACGACAGCAGGGGCACTGACTCTCGAAGAGTGTTCGAAGGCAATGGTAGAGGACACGAGGGAGGCAGGAAATTCGGTGTGCCAAGATCGGGATTTCCTGCTTTCCGAGACAGAAAGTTGCCGAAGCTCTGTGTCACCATCGAAGACGCTCTCCGAAGCATCAAACAATCCGAATTGGGAAGCGAGATGAGATACCCGAGAAGCAGGGGAAATCAACCAAAGCATACTCGAAACTCTAGAGACTATTGTCAATTCCATCAATTTTATGGACACACAACAGAGGACTGCGTCACGGCGCAGGACCAGATTCACTTTTTCATTTCAAAGGGAAAATTCCAGCACTTCCTTGAGCTACCAAAGCCACCACCAAGTCCGCCACAACCAAAAAAGGAGAAAAAGCACGAGGCATATGTAATAACTATTGATCGAAGCATCCCAAGATTCGACAACTGCAACTCCATAGTTCATGCAGACATCTGTGGACGAAATTTCAAAGGTATTCATACTGATAGAATTCACAAAAGAGACTTTGAAGTAAAAAAAATATTAAGTGTCGCAATGAGAGAGCAATTGGAAGAGTGGCAGATGCGCCCAGTTTTCTTTTCGGCAGCAGATATCCCCGACGAAGGGAGATTGCACAATGATCCCTTAGTTATCATACTTCATATCGAGAAGACGGTGATGCCTAGAATACTCGTGGACCCGGGAAGTTCTGTAGAATACTCTTTGGGAGAACATACGACAAGATGTTTGGAAAGGAAAGAACCTTGGTGCCCTCCTCGTACAATGTTTATGGCTTCAATGGAAAACCCTCGATGCCTAGGGGAGAGTTGTCATTACTAGTTCATGTAGGAAATCTCGAACAACCCACGTCATTCTGTGTAGTTGACATAGACTCGCCATACAATGCAATTGTGGGAAGACCTTGGATACATATTATCTTGGGAGTTGCCTCCACACTTCACAGAAGAATCCGATTCCAACACCACTGGGAATCGCAGAAATCCTAGGTGATCCCACTGAAGCTTGTGTATGCAACGAAATGGATGTTCAAGAAAGAGAGAATCCGAGGCAGGATCCCCCAAACCAAGCAAAGCACCCAAAGATAACGGAGTCCTGTATAAGAGAATTCATAGCTGAAGTCGAGGCTGGAATGGCTGGAGCCACCATGAGCAAACCCACAGCGGGAAAGGTGGGCACTAGACCCATCTCCAAGGCTAAGGGCCACTGCGTCGAAAACAGAGAACAAATTCTCGTGGAAAGCAGCAAGGTGCTCACACCGAACGTTTCAACCAGCAAGCCAAATTCGGATAACAGTGTCAAGGATACTTCAGAGAAATTCTGGGTCGGGCCATACGTAATTGAAAAGGCGCTCGGGAACGATACTTACAGCTTAGTCAATCTTGAAGGACAAAAGCTAAGCACCCCAGTTGAGGGAAAGAATCTGAAACACCTCAATTAGAACCTTCTATGTAAGCAACATATAACAAATTAATATTAATCTTTAGAATGAAAGAATAAAAGGAAGCAGCTTGGTCTGCTATTAAGAAAATATATATCGCACTCTTCGATGTACTATACCTCGATTCAAACTCCAGATCCTACTCGGCTAGGCAAAAGTCCTACTCGAATAGGCAAACCTCCAAAGGCTCTCACGCCATATAAAGCAAGCAGGCCATGACGCCATATCTCCCCTAGTGCCTCGACGCAATGAAATTAAAAGGCCTTAACACCAAGGCCCAGATGCCAAAAAACATAAAAAGATCTCGAATAGCAGGCACAGAACTGATGTTCATATAAGCCATAAGGTCCCTACGAGCTATATGGTACAGTCCTCTACCCACAAGACACCCTGTTAGCGGTGGGTACTTTGCATCTAGGCTGCATAAGCTAATGAAGCATTTGGACCCACTACCACACGACCATGAGGACCTCTCTTTCTGAGGCGCCGAGGGGACTATAAATGGGATTATCATCTACCTCTAAAGGTGGATGGAACCCCGAGGCAGTTAACTCGCCTGTATTAATGGGAATAGTAGGCGAGTCACGTAGCGAGGGACCTCCTCTAAAAATCAAAGCACAGCCTCGAGGAGGGGCTGACGAGATACAAATGGATAAAATTCTAGGCCAAGATAGGAGTATAGTACCATGTCTAAGCTCCAGCCTTGACCGGCACTCCCCCATTGAGATACTTTATTATTGAAGCACAAGCATAACAGCTACCCACCGTCATTCCACTGCATTACTAGGGATAAATGGATTATCAGAACACCACCATGTTCTCTTGGAGGATACTTAGTATCCTCGATAACCACCCAGTACACTGAGACAAAACGGGTACCTATGGCCTCGATAGCCTTTGTTTGCTTTAAAACAGGCAAATAGCTAAAAGCCTTTGGGAAGGGTGATCCATACGCCCCCACTAGCTTGGTTTACTATCTCCCACATCGAAGTAAACCCCGGAGTTGCACCTCGAGTAACCTTAGGAGCCTAGACTATTGCAAAAACAACCTCGTGCCTGAACACGAAGTTCCTAAGGAAAAATACAAAACTAAAGAGGATAAACTCTAACCAAAACAAAAAAGCTTCTTCGTATATATATTCAACACAGCATACAGACACAAAAAATATGGAAGACGTCAGGTACACAGATATATCCAAAAAAACAAAGGAAAAAGCAAAAAGATTCGCTGTTAGACCATGGGAGAAACTTCACCACGTAGCACAACAAGGCGAGGAGTAGGATCTCCAAAAACCTTCATCTCATCCCAGAGCTCTCTTTCATCCTGTTGATACAAAGTACCCACCACCCACGTGTAAGCACACAGAAGAG
>JAJJMA010234963.1:27184-69019 GCA_023529015.1 Papaver nudicaule
GATGGATGTGGTAGCTTGAGTACCTATGCAGATTTTCTACTCGTACAATAGGTGTCTAAAACATCTCTCTAAAGTATTTATTGATTATGCTTTCTTTGCCAATTTTTGTTGTATTAGTTGCGTTTGTTTCGTTTGCATTTTGTAGTTAGATTGGAGTCATGAGACAAGAAAGGAGCAATGAGGAGCTAAAAAACATTGTTTGGCAACATTGAAGATGATGAACATGAAGCCAGGGAGACAAAAATCAAGTGTAAAAAAGCCTAGAATTACTGCAGGCAACCACAATCTGCTTGAAGCAGCCATTTCATTCCAAATGAAAATTACTGGAGCATCAGGTGATTACTGCTCAGGGCAGTTATAAGAGTTCAGTTGAGAAATCACTGCTCCAGTCAGATTTTACGATCAGGGCCACCACCTATTTTCCGCTTAACCCAGGAACAGAGCTACGAGAACCAGTTCTTTTTATCATCAGGTCACAACCAAGTTTACAACTACTACTGCCAAGTTCTCTGCCGGTTAGACCATGTTCGATGCAGTGGTTGTTCGGCAAGGTGAGGAGAGTTTCGAAGGCTATAAGAATGAAAAGAAGAATAGGACAGACCAGGTCGAGAGTTTACAACAATTTCAGTTTCTGACCCTACCTTATTATCGTTGAACCAAGATTACTGCTGCACATCTACTCACCGTCAGTTTGCCATGAATTCCGATGAGTGTTTTACAAGGGATTACGAAGACTAGAGGCATACAGAGTTTGGGGTACCAGTATTACAGGAAATGGGGGTTAGTTATGGCCAGAAAATAGAGTTGTTACTACCATGGTTCAATGCTTGTTATTGAAGGTTAATCAGAGCTTTAAATGATCTATGAATGGGTTTGCTGTATATGTATGTCTTACTGCAGGGAAGGAGATATTTCTGAGGTTAGAAGAAACAAAAAAAATGCAGTCTATAATTACAGCAGTACAGGCACATCAGGAGTTCGATATAATGACAGAATGACCAATCCTTCACAGTTCAAGTTTTCTGTGTTTCTGCCAAGGTTGTTCAACGGATGGTTGGTGACTGAACTAGTTATAGTCACCTAAAGAGCAACGGGTTGACGCTTATCTGCCAAGGGTTCGAAGAGTTTGCTGAATACAAGATACATAGCATCCAAATTGGTGCGATTCTAGAGTGGTGGCTTAGCGAAAATTCAGTTGAGAAAGATCTGTTGCTATCGCTGAGATAGGAGATGAACGGAGGAGATTACTGGCTATATTTGGAAGTCGGAAAAGATTGGGAAACTGGGGTTTGCGTGAGAGAAAAGATCACGGAGAAAAGAAGATATAAAAAGAAGACATAGGGCACATAAAATAATATATCTCTCGACCATCTCATACCGCCTCCATTGCACCTCCACAGAGAGGAGCAGAGCTCTTCTCCAATCACCACCACTACCACCTGCATACTCCACCAGTTCCTGTGCATACCTACACCACCAGTTCCCCCCTTACATCCATTACCACCAGCTCCTTAATTATCAGCATTTCACACCACCATTCCATCGTTCGCAGCAACCATCACACCACCATCTCCACCTATCCGTACCATCAAGGAAGAAGAGAAGACCTGGAACCTTACTCGTTGCCGCACCAACAACAAGGAGTACTGCAGATCATAGAAGGATACCACAACACTTTGGTTTGTTGTTGCGGGTTGATTTCGAATATTTTTGGTTTAAAGTTCTCTTTCTCTTTAGATTTGATAATTGTGAACTGTATGATTATGTGTAGCTAGATACTTGTGTGATTGGGGATGATGTTGACGTCCAAACATGAACTCAAATTTACATGAATAATAGTTTGTTCTCTTGCAAATATCTTGTTATTGTTTAATCTTTACTATGCTAAACATGTATATGAAGTGTTGGTTAATCATTCAAGTTCGAAATTGAATGCTAATTGGTTGATAATTCTATAGCTAATTGAGAATTCTTTGATCCGTGTAATTGTCTAGGGATTCTTAGTAAAAGTGGTAATATGTGGATATTGACGAAAGGATTTTGTTAAGTATTCATATGTGACGATTGACACTAGATGATGAATCGAGCTTATGAATTTGTCGCTAGGAGTAACCTATCTAACGAAACGTAAAACATTTGTTTGAGTTATACTTGGAGAGCTTATTCTAAGTAGCTCAAATGAGTAGAATCCTATAGTGAGCTTATTCTTTTAGGTGGAATTAGAAGATTGCGTATTTGTTCTAAGGTTGCTAGTATTGAGTATATTGTGAGAATCATAACTACATGTTGGTAAGAGTCTTGTTTTGTGGCCGAGATTGACTCCTTGATCATTCTCATCTCATATATTGTTTTTACAACCTTGCATTACATTCATCTAGGAAATTAGATTGACAACTTAGCTTTTTCCTGAGGAACGAACCTTCTTATCCATACTACTAGTTAGTGTTAGAGAAGTAAGGAATATATATTTGTTGAGTTCGGCACTCATCAGGGCATAAAACACCTTAATATCATCAATTGATTATGCTTTTTGATAGTTTTCTTGTGAAATACATTGCATTACTCTTGTTTTCTATTGTGTAGCGATTATTAGGTTGAATCATCCAAAAAGGAGCTTAAAAGTGCCAAAAGGAGCAAGGACAAAAGAGCAAAAAGAGAAGAAAGGCCAAATACCAAGTTTTACTCATTCAAATACGGATTTTCTTGGCTCTATAGCGAAGAGAATAGAAAAATGAAGCCAACGGCGAAAAAATCAAGTTATTCCGACATCGGACAAAGAAGATGAAAGAAACCTGAAAACCGGGGACCAAATCATAAATATGGAAGACTGCAGGGGCCTGAAAATAATTAAAGAGGAACTTAGAGAATCATAAGAGCACCCGAAAACTGCTGATCAGGACAGCGACTTGGTTGTATCTACAAATTGTTCGGGCAGACTCGAGATTGATTAGGGGCTGCCATCCTTAAATCTATACCTACAAGAGTTCAAGGCAGAGAAATGATCAGTTCTCTTATTTCTTTTCTTCACACATGCAGCATAACCAAGCCAGTACCCACCGGTGAATCCATGGTTCCGGTGAGGGATATTTTCAAAGGCAAGATGGAAACAACTCAGGCTTGTGGTGATTTTAGACAGGTTCAAATACAACAAAGTAAAGGGCAGGAAAGTGGTTCATTGCGTTGGGTTTGGTTCAGTTTTGCCGAGAGAAATCAAAGAAGAATTGATGGATAATTTCAGAGCTATGAAGAATAATGAATGTGGGTTTGTCGTGAATGTGAGGAAATTGCAGGGATGGAGCAGTTCAGAGATTAAGAAAACGAGTTGAACTCGTTTAACTCAACAAGAAACACGCACGGAAACTGCTTGGCAAAAGGCCGTAAACAGAAACGGAAGAAGAGGTGTTGGATTATGAAGTTGAATGATAAATCAGGTTATCAATGATTGGTTAGAGCCCTGGTATGTGCAGAGAGGTTGGGTTTACCTTAGGATCAACTTCTAAATCGAGTTTGACAAGGTTTGATATGGATTCAAACCAAGAGAGAGCAAGATAGGGAAATTGAAAGGTTTGCTGTTGTTGGCTAGTTTGCCATAGTCGGGGTGGCTGTGTATGAGGCAGTTTGACGATGGCTAGGATCTGATTTAGAAACTGAGAAGGACAATGAATATTGGGTTGGTTTCAGATTCAAATTTGCTTTAGATTTGGACTCAGTTTAAAATCGAGAAAACAACACCGACGGGGGATCTTTGGCGTTGATTCTTGGGAGCTAGATAATTCCGATTTGGAAGCCCGTGGTGTTTGTGTTAAATATGGAATGTGGACTTGTTATAGGAGTTGAATTGCAGGAAAAACCTATATAAATAGAGGCGCAAATACACAACAAAGACATCTTTTCCATTGGTTTCCTCTCCCTTGGGAGGAACTTTATTATTTTCTTCTCGTTGTAATTCTCAATGAGCGACTAATTCTTTTGTAGATTAGGGATGAATTCAATGTTCTAAGCGTTAAACAAGATTAATTACAAGTTTTCCTTGATGTTTTAAAGTTTGATCATTGTCGATTGTTTTTACTATTTAGAAGGTTTATGATTGATCTCTAGGCGGTTTGGGTGTACAACCAAATTAGTCGATTGATCATTCTATTTCTAGTAAAGGATTAGGGTATCAGTAATTGTATCTTGATTCTTGCACAAGTAGAGAATGCGAGACCTTGTAGAGGGATTCTGTGGAGCAATTGCGTGTGAAGACAACACCAGTAAGTAGTCCGAGAGTACTGAGTCCAACTGCTGGGATCAACCTAAGTTCAAAAACTTTAAAGCATTCAATTGAGTTACACCTTGAGAGAGTACGTCATGGCAGCTCAGATGGATAAAATCCGGTGACAGAGAGTACTTGTTATTCGGTGATAAGAGGAACTTTGGGGATAGCTAAGAGTACCTGCTATTCTACGGTTGGTAACATATGTTTCTAATGAAAGGTAAACGGGTATATTGATTGAGGCTAACGCTTGGTAAGGGCGAAGGATTTCTTAATCATCATCTTCTCTCTATTCTTATTCTTTACTTTCATATTGTTTACGTGATTTCAAACCAAATCCCCTTCATATTTAGTTTTGTTATTGTTTTACTGAATTAAATAGCCTATCAATTACATCGCTCTCTATGGGAACGATCATTACTACAACTATATTACTAGTTAATTAGTGGGAAATATCTCGATAATTTGTTGTGTAAAACGACACGCATCATCAGCCATATATCACAGGAAAGTTTGCCTAGAAAAGAAAAGATTTTTTCAAAACTATCAATTCGTTTTCAGTAAATAACGCCCATTTTCTTTTAAGCGAGGTAGTTATCCGCGGATGAGAAAGGGTACGCATATCTGCTAATTCATAGCATCCTCTTGCGGACCAAGTTTGGTTATGTATTTGAATATTCCGAGAATCACCCACCCGAAAAACCCTCACCAAGAAAATCACAAAATTAGGAAATCCAAACTGCATGTCGAAGCTACGCTGAAAATCACAGGGAGAATTTCATATAAGCCAGTGAGAGCTGTTCCATGAAGTAGGAACCATTTCGGTTTGCTTAAGCTTCGTGAAAATCCAGTAGCTCACTCCATAACACCATCCCTCATCAAATCAAAACCCAGAATAAGTATCTAAGGAAATAGTTAGCGGAGCAGAAAAGAAACATGAACTTTACCGCGACAGATAAATCAGCAAAAGCGGAGCCAGCAGGCAGCAGCAACCCAATCCAACGACAAAGAAGGCACATACGCCGCAGAAAACCAGTACCCGGCGGAAATAGTCAGCAGAACGGCAAAGCAGAAATCAAAATTGGAGATTATCAGATAATGGAGTTAACAAGCTTAGTAGCAGCGTAGGCGTCGGAAACAGAAACCTTAACAACACAGTTCAGAGAAATAAAGGAGCTACTCAGTTAGGATAAGCATATCGGAACCCTTGTTACGCAAAATTTCTTTCCAAATTCATAGAACAACATGATAACATGTCATATTCAAGTTCAGCATATCCGTATCTAGGTTGCATGTTTCCTCCGCAGTTAACCTTCAAACTCGGAGTTGAAACGATTTATATTCAGTCAGCATGTCATATTTAATTCCACATATCCGCATTTAGGGAGCATGTTCCCTCCGCAGTTTCAAACTCAGAGTTGGAAAGATTTATATTCAGTCAGCATGTCATATTTACTTCCGCATATCCGCATTTAGGTAGCATGATTCCTCCGCAGTTAACCTTCAAACTCGGAGTTGAACAAATTTACATTTAGTCAGCATATCATATTTAATTCCGTATATCCGCATCTAGGAAGCATTTTCCTCCGCAGCAAACTCGGAGATGAGTAGACTTACATCCGCAAAGCGAAGAAAAATACTTATAGAGATCCTCATAATAAAAAGTTAGCATATTAAATAATATTATCGATGGAAAGTAAACTTCGTATTGCCCCATCACCTTGTGTTACTAATCCCTTTACAGTGCATCATCCAAAACAAAAAAAGATACGGAGCACAAAGACCCACAGAGTGCAGCGCATGCCAAAGAATATCAGATATTTCGCAACTCTAAATTCTTTCTATTTGTACTACATAAATTAGAATGCAAGGGGAAGTCGCATTAGCGCTGACCCGTCACCTTTATTACTATTACGTTAAATCCAGTTTTTTCAGAAAACATAGGTTCATAGACCACCCAGCGACATCAATCTTCACCAACAGAAAAATAAATCACTGTTTCGAATCCTCTTTGAGCGACAAGCCGAAGAGGCGAGCAGCAAGACCCCAAAGGGCAAAAAGGAGAAGTCCCGACTGTACCGAATACCGTCACGAGATGGAGTGGGATACCCTCTCGGACGGACGGAGCAGGATAAATAATACCACATTTGTGGAAGAAAGGAGAGAATGCTTTCGACTGTTGGGTAATCCAACACAAGGGATCGTGCCGACCTAAGTTTGGGCGCATCAGGATAACCAACGCCCTGGGATAATAAGTGATGAGAGGTATGCCCAGGACGAAATCGGATTTAAAATGACATCGCGTCTGCCATCATGTTTGTATTTTTTGCAGGAAATTAAATAAAAGATTAAGAGGTGGTACACAAGAAGTAAAGTTCATTAAAGCTAATACATTACACGTTTAAAGAAAAAAAAAGCGATAATGTAGAGAAAAGAAAAAACCAGAGAGAAGATCCAGAGAAAGCAGATCGCCCGCCAGCCATTTCAGTAGAAGAAGATTCGATACAAATGAAGAAAGAGAAATTTCGAAAGAAAAAGTTTGGGGGAAGGATGGTGAGTGATTGCATTATCACCACCAATTTATAACCCTTTTCAGAAAAATCTCATTTTACCCTCAGCACATCAACCGGCGCAACGCATCATCAACAACAACTGTCACCAGCGTAGCAACCGTCAGCAAAGAAGAGGAAAATTCCGCAGCTACATCAACGCACATCGAAGTCATCCGCAACAACCGACTAATGAACGAGCCAACACCAACAAAAAGCCAGAAGCATCCGCGCAAGCATCAGAAGTTCAGCGTAACCTCCATCAACCAATAATCCCGAGGTTCATAAAAAAAGGGCAGATTGTGGGTGTCATATTTCATATGTACCCTAAAGACCAGCGCAACACCCTAGAGGGCACCACTAGAAGATATAAGCCACAGTAGGACCAGCGGACCCCTTCCTCGGAGCATCGATGTAAGGATATGTAACCAGCTCAGTAACACGAGATCACTTGGGGTCTGTCTCCAGTGATCCCTATAAATGTAAGATTACTTCCCTTGAGAAGACACACATAATAGGAGGATACACATAATAGGTGAAACCATTCTGATACCATGACTTCTCTCTCTTTCTCTATCTCCTTTGAAGTCTCTGTAGGTTAGTCCGTTGTACCATTGGAGCTGTTCCTGCCTTGTGCGGAACCTCCATTGGAGGCTAATCTTTGTTTAGTGCATATGAGTAGGCAAGTGCTCGGGGTAGTTGAGCCTAGTAAATTTCTAGCAGCTACATTTTCCTTAGACACTGCCTTTGATATATGAAGTGGCATGTCCAATGTGTAGCTCACCTAACTAGGTTGCCACGTGCACAATTTACGTATTAATTGAAACGGTTAGGTTTCATCTAGCAAGTAGCTCAGCTGTGGACTGCCTATAAATTCACTGTCCTGAACGCTTAAACAGCCGCAGGATGTGGCAAGTAACTTCCAAATTGCACCTGGGATCCCAGGGCACTCAGTATTTATTGAACATCTACGCGGGTTGGCTGAAAAATGCTTGGGTGACACAGTCGTGAAAAAACATCTCGTTCAAGTGGATAGCTAGCCTCTATGGGCCAGTTCTCCTCCGCAACACCCAGCCCTTCGGGGAAAAAGCAATTGTGGGGCTTGATCCCCTCGTTGTGAATGTGGTGCACTGGCTGGTTAGGTTTCATCTAGATAGATTTGCCGAACTGAAAATTAGTCGGTCAAACTTGCACGAGTCGAAATATCCCACCACGTGGAGTTGTGTTACAACTCACAAACTCTGTAAATAAACTGCTGTGGTGACGTAAGGCTCTCTATTGAAAACCTGGTGCAGCGTAGAATTTCTACATTAGTGAGTGGGCGTAGGTCACTAGGTTGTTTCCCATAGATCGAGTCGAGTCTCTGAGTCTTGACTCTCCTTTGCTAATTTATGGCGTAGGATAAAGCACGAGATAAGAAGACGAAGTGACGAAACAGAGCACTCAGGAGAGAGAAAAAAAGAGAGCGTTATTGTTTCTGATAATTTTTTTCGTTGAAGAAATAGAGAAACTGTAAGAAAACCCGAACACAGAACTTTTTCTTTAAACGTATCCGATATTAATCCCGTGTCGCCGTTCTTAGGGTTTTCTGTTCTTCGGCGTGTCTAGGTTTTTCAAGATTGGATCTTTCTCTTCCAGATCGGCTTTCTTTTTTTAATATCTGGGTTTTTTCTAATCTAGGTTGGACTGAAATCTTAGTTTGAAATTAGTGTTAAAAAATTAGGATCTTTTGATGTTTCTGTGTTTGATTTTATAGATCTGATATAGAATTAGGGTTTTTCACTTTTATGTATGGCTTCCGGACCTTTGGTCGGAGGAGGCGAAGATGGATCTACTAGAGAGAAACATAGATGGGCTGCAGAAAGTAAGGTTTACACCAGAAAATTTCATCACAAAGGGGTTAAAACTACCGTTCCTCCTCCTCAGCCTTCGTCTCAAACCCTAGTAGTTACAGAAGAAGGGAACACTTCTCAACAGCAGCAGCAGCTGCAAGAACCCCTACCACCACAACAACCACAGCAACAACAAGATCAGCAATTTCAGCAAGAGCAAAAAGATCACCAAGAACAGCAAAATCAGCCAGAGCAACAAAAACTGCAAGAGCAACAAGAGCAAGCACAGCTAGAGGAACAACAGCGGCAACACCAGAAAGAGCAGCCAGCACATGAAGAACAACAGGAGCATGAAAGACAGCTACAGCAGAGAGAGCAACCTGAACAGATTGTTACTCGTTTAGATGTGGCCTCAGATGATTCATCGAGTCTTAATCATAAGCAAACTGCGATTATTCCAGAACGTGAACCGATCTTAGTAAACGGATGTGTCCCCACTTTAGGAAATGGATGCGAACCAATTGTGAGTAATGGTAATGTTCGGTCCTCTCCTGCGGCAAGTGTTGATAATGATCGAGTCACCTTTAATCTTTCTTCAAGATCCAAACATGAGATTCGAGAGCTGCGAAGGAAACTCAATGGCGAACTTGAACAAGTTCGGAGTTTGAAGAAGAGACTTGAAGCTAAGGGGGCACAGGTTGGTGTTGGTGGTTATGGTAACCAGCATATTGGTGTTGCTGACTATAGTAACCTGCAAATTGGTGTTGGTGATTATGGTAACTCGCAGATGTCTGCTAATGTTGCCTTAGATAATGGCCCTGGTGCAATGAGAACAATTTCTGGTGTTGGTGGTTATATTAATTCACATATGCCTGCTACTGTTGCCCTAGATAATGGTGGGGGTGCAAAGAGAACAATTTCTGAGGCTGGTTCGGTGGGAGTTCTCCAGGATTTTAGACCATTACTCAGTGTATCAGTTTTTGAGAACACTCGTACTGGAGTTGCTGATATTGCGGAGAAAAGGACGCCTAAAGCTAATCAGTACTACCGAAATTCAGAATTTCTTCTAGCAAAGGATAAATTTCCTCCTCCTGAGAGCAGGAAGTCAAAATCTGGTGGTGGAAAGAAACATCATGGAAGTGGGGATGGACGATCTCATGGGCTGGGGATTGATAAATACTCCAGTCAGGCTTTCAAAAGCTGTTCGAGTTTGCTTTCGAGATTGATGAAACACAAACACGGATGGGTGTTCAACACTCCTGTGGATGTTAAGAAGCTCGGGCTTCATGATTATTACCTTATAATCAAGCACCCAATGGACTTGGGCACTGTGAAATCTAGGCTGCTCACTAACTGGTATAAATCTCCTAGGGAATTTGCCGAGGATGTGAGATTGACGTTTAGTAATGCCATGACGTATAACCCTAAAGGGCAGGATGTGCACTTTATGGCGGAGCAACTGTCGCAGATATTTGAAGAAAGGTGGGCAGTGTTAGAGACTGAATTTAATCCTGAATCAAGGTATCAGATTGATTATGAAATGGGTCTGCCTACCCCAACTTCAAAGAGAACCCCTTTACCTCCTTTCTCTACTGAATTGAGAAGAACATTCGATAGGTCAGAGTCAACTACACATCCTTTTGCTGATTCCAAGTTGAAACCTTCAAATGGTGCTCCTATGGGCAGAACTCCTCTTCCAAAGAAGCCAAAGGCAAAAGATCCTAATAAGCGAGACATGACGTATGAAGAGAAACAAAAGCTCAGCACACATCTTCAGAATTTACCTTCTGCAAAGCTAGATAACATAGTTCAGATCATTAAAAAGAGAAATTCATCTCTTAACCAACACGAGGATGAGATTGAGGTGGACATTGATAGTGTTGATGCAGAAACTCTGTGGGAACTGGATAGGTTCGTTACCAATTATAAGAAGAGTTTAAGCAAAAATAAGAGAAAAGCTGAACTTGCTATCCAAGCGAGAGAAGAAGCCCAGCGTAGGGCCATAAATATGGTAAGAATCAAGATGATTAGTAGTATATAACATGACTTCAGGATATGTTGCATGTTAACTTACTCGTTTTGTGCGGTTACAGGACCAATCTTCTGCTCCAGCGCCTGCTTCAGTGGAGGCACCAAAGGAGGCTAGAACAGGTTAGAATGCTATAACAATAAGTTGTGTTCGTCGTGCATTAACAACTTGATTAAACTATAATGGTTTGCTGATTTCTGTTTATCTTACGCAGAGGAAAGAAATATGGCTACACCAATGCAGGGTGAAATACAGGGTGATGATAGCAACAGATCAAGTAGTTCTAGTAGCTCCAGCAGTGACTCTGGATCATCTTCAAGTGGTATAATCATGACTTTCTGACCAACTATTACGATGATTTGATCTTCCATGTTCGCACATTGTAATTTCGAGCTTGGTGATAAGTTTCTGATTCTATCACTGTGTTGTGTGCAAACAGACTCAGATAGTGAAAGTTCATCTGCGTCAGAAGGTGAACATTCTCCTAAAACTTGAAGGGTTTGAATTCAGGTAGGATATTTCTGTTTTAAATAGCATGATTGTTGTTTGTCTTGTTCATATACTTGGTTTGTTTTTTGACATATTTGATTAATATATGCTGGTGTGTTGGCTCACTCCAACTTTTATGACTGTCTGTTATGTTCCTTTCCAACAATAATAATATCAATGTGTAAGTTTGATTAAATCTCTTCCTTCTTAAAAACCCTGGGTTTGCAAGTGTCCACGATGAATTGGTACGCAAGCAAGCAGAGCATCTTGTGTTGCTCAGCAATGATGTGTATTTCCGTGTTTGTATGTCCTTTCTCATCGAATTTGGTAATCGACGTATGTGATTATTTTAGGTTTAACTTTGAGCACCTCCCAGCTAGCTGCTCAAGTGACTGAATATTCACATTGAAAGGGTTTTTATCTAATTATTTGAGTTTATTTAATAAATGGTCTAGCAGGTGCAGTGAATCAAAGCTTTAACGTGTGCATATGTTATGTAGTTTAGATATGAAGAGACTTGTATATTAGGTGAATGTACTTGTTTTTTGGAAAGTAGTTAAAGAGTTTTACATATTTGTATGATTCCTGTTTTATCAAGAGATGAAGTTTTTTTTTTTAAGGAAACCTTTAATCTTGTTTGCACACAAGAGTAACTCAAACATCTTATACTATGGTCAACTATGGTGGACTGTAGGTGGTCAAGCAATTGTCATGCTATTGTTTTACTGGGCAAAAAATGTCAGGGTTGTGTGGGGATTTGGTTTACGAAATTGTTCATGTGAGGTTAAGTTAGACCTTGTGAGGTTTATGTTGAAAATGTATATACTTCAATTACAGGAAGGCAGTACTTGGTTTCTTAACTTGTACAATTTGTCTAGCTTAGTACTGGACTGGCACATGGTGAATGTCTCATGAATTCTTTTCGCATGGTAAGGTTTTAGGTTTCCAAATGCGAAGTTTATATTTCATGAAGTCACGTGTTGTACTTCACATGAATGAAATTGAGAAAAGGCGCTTAGTTTATTGTGGTCTCCTGAACGGTTAAAAGTAATTCGAAGAGAAAAATAGAAGTACAAAAATTGGTAGGACGACAAAATAGGTTTTATAAGAATGATGAACTGAATAGTCTAAAAACTGTTTAGCAGTCCTATTTAAAACAGATGAACTAGTTGTTGTTCCCAGATTTTTCCTAGTGAAGGACTAGTTCTCGGATTATCTTTAGATTTATTAGTTTACTGAAGCCAGATATTATGATGTGCGAGAAATCTTTTGCTTTGACATGAATTTCTGATCTTGCTCCCCTAAAGATCAAATTGTTATAATTACAGGAGGAGCGGACCATTTTCGATGTTACTCCAGATAAAATACAACCACTGACCTAGTAATTGCAGATGGTGGTGGAAACCCTCCTTGCACTTACCAAAAGAAGAGTAGGACTTACTGGGTAGTGTGGAATTAAACCGATAGGTATGTCATTAGCATGTTGTGCAAAGGTAGCTGTGGCGGTGCGTAATGTTAGTTAATGTTTTCTGCTCGCTTCTCGTTTCCCTCCCACTTGTAATGGCTACAGAATTTTGTTGGAAGTGGATGTTTGATAATGAATAGGTTTACTTGTGGGCACATTCGGCTGTTGTAACTACTTATAGATATCATATTGTTTCCCTATTATTACATTGTATGTATGTCTTGAGAATGTAGGCTGCTTGGGTATTATGTTATCATTACAATGTTCACTTGCTTATATGCCCGGATGCCCGGCAGTGTCGTATATGTTGTCTGATCAAGTAGTGCCGTTTGCAGGGTCTTTCATTATGGGGGAGTATGAGGTGATTGAGATTTTTTGGGACTCTTGATGGTTATTAGATATGCCCTTGGATTTGCAAGATCCAAGGAGTGTAGTCTCTGTCATCATCCTGCTGCAGAGGAATGAAGATCTGCGGCTGCAAATCTGTTCACTGGAGAGGACTTATTAATGGCTCTCCCTTACTCACATGGGTGTGTTGTGGTGGTGGGGCATATCATTTAGAATAGGAGGAGATCGACGTGTCTTTGGTGTAGTAGCAACTTTGTACATTGTTAACCTAACTACTGCTCTACCCAAACCCCTCCCCTTTTCTCTTTCTTATCCATCTGTGTTTTCTCTGTTTGGAAAAACAAGTTGGTAGTTTGTTTAGAGCCATGTGTAGATTAGAGATTCAGAACCTAAAAGACCACGCGTGGGAGTGTCTTGTTTATACGACTTTTATATAGTTAGATTTTGTCCTTGAATGTAGTGTTTTTTGACTGGGTCTATATGTAAGTATATATAAGGGCTATCTCACTAAACTAATCCTTGTCGAAATGCAATTTGGGTGCACCCAAAGGTGGTAAACTTGTATACAGACTGGTATATTTACTAGTTTGTGTATCCCAGCGAGAATAACAATCTTGCCAGTGAGATTATTATCTTGACTGAGGTTGTTATTCTCGTTTTTTTTTTTTTTTCATCTATAACTGTGTAAAATCCCATAGGAGAAATCTTACGCAGTGTACCCAAATATTATACTAATGACACATGTAATAACTCATGGAATAACATAACATCAAAGTAAGAAGAAAGGTTTGAGATACTAGACAACTATTTACTTGGTTCCTCTTCCAAGATTAGAGGAGTACGTCCAAGGGTATCCATTATCATAAGTTTAAGTATATCACTCACCTTTCAAGATTTGTTGAGACAATCTCACTCAAGAAAAATACTACTCAGTACTGGGCTACCAGGAGCAAGGAGATTACACAACATTTTTTCTCTCTAAACCAGACCAAATTCGTTCAACCCTCACAACTGAGGGATCTCTTTCCTTATATAAACATTTTACATAATGGATTACAGCTAATAAGGACAACGACGTATCTGATAACTGTTTGTCTTCTTTCGCCAACAGACTTGATCGGCGACCTTACTTTCTACACTATAGTCTTGAGCGACTAACCCTTCTTCTGGATAAGGATTGCTGACGCACACCCCACTGAGTCAACGAGTCAACTCTGACAATAGATCCGTTCTGATTCCTATTAAATGCTCAACTACTTTTCAGCCACCAGATTGTGACGTGTCCTTTATTCGCCAGCAAGAGTTCGCCCTCCTATTCTTCAGATATTGTCGTTGATCTCCTTTCGCCATGACGTGCTTCTGTTTCTTTGAGTATCTGTATCACCTAATTTCTTGATGGATGATCCCATACTTCCCCTAGATAACCTTCTTGTACTACTTCACCTCTAAGATGCTTTTATAGGGTGAAGGTATTTTCTACACTCACATTTTGCCTCTTTCATCTCCGAGAGCTTTGGTCGCTGGGGGTGAAATTTTCTCATTAGCCGAAAATGCCGAGCCCACGTTCTCCACTACTTCTTCGATCTGCCACGTGCTCCACATGCATTAACTGACCGACTTTACTTTTGACCTGGTGACTAGCTTAGCCGGTTGCTCTTCCCTGCACCCTATAAAATCTTTTTCTTCTCTAGTTTCCGATCTATCCTTCTCAAAATCTTAAACTTTTCTCTTTCCCTCTTTAAGTTTTTTCCAGAGATTTTTCTTCAAAACCCCAGAACCTTAATTACTGTCACCTTCTTTTCCATACCCAAATCTTGCTAAATCTCATAAGTTCTGATCAGTTTCATCGTTCCAGCGTCTTTCTGAACTCGAATTGTACCCAAAACTGCTCCCCTTCGTCATCTTTCACTGTTCTTCTCCTTCTGTCTATTCATCTTTCTATGCAGCTGATACTTTTTCCTGCGACGATTCTCTTTTCCGACAACTGTTCATTTTTTCTGACAACCAAGCTTCTTCAATGGCTTCCACAACTCATTCTACTCGCTCCACCAAAACTCAAGGAACTGAGTCCAAGAGGGTTAACTGGACAGACTGACCGAGGTACCGTGCAGCTGCTGGTGTAGATTGTGACTACCCTAAAATATTTTTTCTTCCAAATACTCCCAAGTGCACTACGCTCATGACTATAGAGGATCTTCGCCACCTGGGATCAACGAGTCTTGGGCTATCGTAGCCTTCGGCCAACTGAAGGCGGGTTTAAAATTTCCTCTCTACAATCCTTATAATACTTTCATCGTCGACCTCCTTAAAGCCATCAATATGATTCCCTTTCAACTTACCAACAACGCCATCCGAGTCATGATAGAATGGAGCAAGCGTCGAGAGGGTCAAACCGACTATCCTCACATCGCTAAACTCAATGTCTTCCCTGCTTCGTCTTGTACAATAGAAAAATTCTTTGAGCAGTATCACGGGGTCCCTTGCACTCGAAAGACTGAGCCTTGGGCTACTCGATTTACTCCAAAAAAGAACATAGAGCAAAAAGATTTGCTCCTCGGCGATGTGGAAGAGACTAGCACTGAAGATGTCCCTACTGTTCGGCATAGTAATGAGAATGGTTTCGCCAATCTTCCTTGTGTCGTCAATGGTCCTTGGTTCAAAGGTTGGGCGAACGAAGAAAAGACTGTTGCCCGAGTGCATTTTAACGAGGAGCATTCTTACCTCGCTAATCATTCTTTTTGGACTGTGGTTTGGCCTGATGAAGATAAGTACGCTAAAGATGATCAAGGTAACTTTCTCAAAAATCCTGACCAAAGCTTTATCAAGCTTCCAGCTTCTGGAACAAAGAGAAGTCGAGGAGCTACCGATGGCTCAACTCAAGTAACATACACCTTCAACCTCTTTTGAATATATATACATATATATCTTAGAGAAGAAACTACTGAAGTTACACTAAGGTATGTTTCCTAATTCAATGTCATGTTTATATTGAAGTTAAAGAATACTATGTAGAATATAAGATCCTATAGAAATATGAACTCTAATATCAACAAACAACAGAACATGTTTACTGAAGTATACTTACAACATATTAACGATTAGTAACATTATTTGAGCTGATATATATATATATATATATATATATTTGCCTCTGTTTGTTTCCAGACTTTAATGTCAAGGGTGCTTCTTGACTTGTAGCCACCACCCAAGAAGAAGCTAACTCGGGATGAGAAACTTCGGCAGTTGTCATTGGCTAAACTTCCTTCGCCCACTATTCCTTCTGCTGAGGTCCCCGAAAAACCAACTGATTCAAATATGAATGACGAAGTGCATCCCATAGGGAATTCAGTTACTCAAGGAAACACTGACCTGCCCTCACCAACTGGCTCTGGTACTACTTCGACGAAGGAAGTCGCTAACACTAATATGGAACCTCATAAAGATCATGCAAGTAAGGAAACTCTTATTCATGAAGCTAACATTGGGCAAGATGTCGAGATGTCGGAGAATGTCGACGACACTACTACTGATACTAATCTAAATAGGTCACCTTCTCCACTTAAAGATCAACACCACTCCTCCGATCAAAGTCAACAGCTCACCACAACTGACCAAGTCTTCACATCTTCTGCCCTTGAACAACATCTCTCGGGTTTAACTGTGCTTGATAGGCATCCTAGCCGTCCCACCTCAAGGGGTCCTGGGAGAGAGCTTGCCTCGGTTCCCAACATGCCCGCCGAAGCCTTCGAGAAACTCAGCATATCGAAGAACTGTCAGGATCCTGAGTATTTTGAGACACTTGCTAAATACAACAGGCCTGGATTTGTTCATCACCATGACTATCACAAGACTGCTTCTATCATATCTTATCACGAGCATTTCAACCTCCTCAACATGGTAAGGATTATTCAATTTCAGTTTGCTCCTTAAAGTACGAGTGGGAGCTAACTCTATAAAAAATTTTTTGCAGCATTTCCACCATACCCTGAGTCTTGCTTCAGCGAATGAAGGTCTTGAATGGGAGAAAAACTACCTCGGCGATAGAGTTCGAAAGCTTGAGCGAGAGGTGAATATTCAAAGACAAGAAGTTGATAGATTGTCCGGGGAACTCAAGAAGCGTAGCTTGCAAGTGACATCCCAACAAAGTAAGTTACTCTGGATTCTTATACTTTTCGTTTGATATTAATTATTCCTTTTTTCGTCGATCCCTTAGATTTTGTACCTTTCAAGGTCGTCGACCCTCACAGGATAGCGAGCGAGCCGAGTCAGAAATCCGAACCCTTAGACAAATTAACGTTAGGCAATGTAATTTACTGTTTAAACACAACAAAGATCTTAAATGGTACTGCCGAGAATTGAACCGTGCCAATGAACATACTCGGGATCTTGACCAATCTTATCAAGCTAGTCGTACAGAATTAGGATGGATAACAGAGCAAAGAGATAAAGCACTTCGCCGATAAGAACTAGCTCTCAAAGAAAAGGAAGAAGCTGAAATTAACCATACAAGGGCTAACACTTTATGGAAAAACGAGAAAGCTAAAGCTGAAGATCTAACTTCCCGAATTATACATTTGACCACCGAGAAAGAGACTGCAGATTTCCAAGCAGTTCGCTGAAAGATGCAACGGCGAGGCAAGATAATCTTGCTATTAAACTATATCAGCAGTGTTCCACCCAACAACAGCAGATAACTCGAATTTTAGGTCCCTGTACTGATCAGGACTTTGAATTTCATATGACCCAATATAAGCAAAGTCAAGAGGGTGCACGCCAATATGTTTGTGATCTTGAAGGTAGTTTTCTAGGGTACACCCAGAATTTAATTTTAAATTTCCACCTCAGTTCTCATTGCGTACACTCTTGTTTATTTTCAGCGCAAATCAAGAATTTGAAAGACGAGGCTAGTCGCCATAGTGATGTAATCAAGGCTCACCAAGAGTGTGTCAAGAGGATCGCCGAACTAACTGATGAGTTGAAGAAGCATGAGAATTGTTCAGAGAGGATTGATGAACTTACTCAGGGACTTCAAAACCACGCAGGTTGTGATGAGAAGATCCAAGGACTTGAGAAGATCCGCGATCAGCTGCAACAAGAGTTGACAGAAGTTGAGGAAAACATTAAGGAACAAGAGGATGAATTTGAGAATGACATAGGTAGAGATGCTTTCATCGGGGCCCAAACTTTTGCTAATCAGTTCTGCCCCAAATACAAGCTTTCAGTTCCTCCATAGTACGTCTTACCTTCAGCCGAACAACTCGCCGAGCAAGAGAAGAAGGACAAGGAAAAAAAAGAAGAAGAAGAAGAAGAAGAAGAAGAAGGAGAAGGAGAAGGAGAGGAGGACGATGTTTACGAACACACAATCGACGACATCAAGAAAATTCATGTCGACGATGACGAGGTGCATGAGCTGACTAACAATTTAAACAAAGATGTGGTGAGGACCGAGTCCAACTTGATGTTGCCCTCAGAATCTCAAGTTTTGGAAGAAGGATCTGCCTCCTATGGTGCCTCTACGACCAATCAACCATCTTCTGATGAACCTCAAGATTAGAAAACCCTTAAGGTTAAAGCCATTGGGAAAGATTTTTTCCCAGGATACCTTATCGATCGGCGATTCCAGTCTTCCCTTGTATTTTGGTAGTCCTTTTAGGACTTTTATCTGCTTTGTCGCTCTAGTAGAATTTTTATTTACTTCGTTGATGTAACGCCTTTGGATAATATGTTGCATTTCTTTATTATCAATATAAATTTTTTATATCTCTAGTACTTATAAAAAATACTTATGTGTTCTCAACAAATGTATGTTTTTACTCTTTTCGCCGATAACTCTTATGTTTGTGCGGGTCGTTTCCTTCAATGGTAGTCGATTCGCAATAGTTTTCAACACTGTCAGAACTTCGAGTTGAGTTTTTGCCATCTCACCTTGATTTTGTATAAGGTTGCTTTGAGTTTTGACCAGATCCGTCAAGGTAGGCAGAGGAGGTTGAACAGGAGTCCGATTTTCTGTCGTAGTTGAGTTGATAGCAGGGTTCGTGATATGAACCCCCATAACGGTATTGGAGGACGAGTTTTTGCCACCGTTAGCAACAATTGAGAAGGGGTTCGGCGTTTGATTCCCTGTGAGAGTGCTAGCAAACGAGTTCATCACCCTGGTGTTGGTAGCGATACTAGCAGCTGTCTTGGTTATCGCAGTAGTAGGAGGGATTGTCGTCTTAGTACCCTGAGTCTCTCCGCCAATGTTGGTGGCTTCCTTCTTCGCCTCCGCATCTTTCCTTGTTTCAACCATGATTAAGACTGATTGTTACCGCGAACTGAGAAGTTGACCTCCCACTGTGGTCGCCAAATGTTTTGGGGTCAAAACTGAAAAAGAAGGGGTACCGAAATACTACCAACTTTTCGTTTTGGCTCGTGAGTCTTATGGTAAAGAGTTTGGACGATCTCAAAAATCAATATCCAAACCTCTAACTGGAGTAATCTCAACAGTTAGGTAATAACGTACTACTTGGTGCTTTAATTATAAATCAGAGTTATAATGCGGAAAGGAAAAGCACACAAGACACCAAACGTTTTTTAACGAGGAAACTGCCTTGCAGAAAAACCTCGGGACCTCGTCCAGTTTTGAACACCGCCCAGTACAAACTGACTACAAACGCTAGCCTACTATAAGACTTCGGTCTGGGATGTAGCAGAGACCAACTCAAGCCCTCCAAGCGAATTGGCTACTGTCGCCTTCCTTACGTCTCTGGATCCCCCACAGATCGTCACGCACTTGATTCCCCTAGCTGATGTCCGTTACAGGCCTAGGAGTTGCTTTGACCGATGCCATAAGATTTCTTTACTTCCAGAGGCTGGACCTGTGAATGTACGTCCTTATCGATACCCACATTTTCAAAAGGATGAAATCGAGAAAATAGTGGGTGAGCTGCAACAAGCTGGATTCATACGACCTAGTTCTAGTCCTTTTTCTTCCCCTATTCTTATGGTTCGAAAGAAGGATGGTTCATGGCGTATGTGCGTTGACTACCGTGCTCTCAATAAGATTACAATCAAAGATCGTTATCCCATTCCAGTGGTGGACGAATTATTGGATGAACTTCATGGGGCACAAGTTTTTACTAAGTTAGACTTACGATCAGGCTATCACCAGATTCGTGTACATGAGGCAGATGTTTCTAAGACAGCTTTTCGTACGCATGATGGTTACTATGAATTTTTGGTCATGCCCTTTGGATTGTCCAATGCTCCAGCAACATTCCAGAGTTTAATGAATAATATCTTCAGGCTTTATTTACGTAAGTTCGTGCTAGTTTTCTTCGATGATATTTTAATCTACAACAGGAACATTGATGAACATCTCCAGCACCTAGAGCTGGTGTTTGCACTCTTGCGTAAACATAAGTTATTCGTGAAGGAATCCAAATGTACCTTTGCACAAAAGTCTGTTGGCTACCTTGGCCACTTAATCTCATCTGATGGAGTTTCAGTTGAGCCAGAGAAGATACAATGCATTCTTTCATGGAAGACTCCTTCTACAGTTAAAGAACTTAGAGGGTTTTTAGGCTTGGCCGGCTACTATAGAAAATTCGTGAAGGATTTTGGCAAGATTAGTGCTCCTTTAACTCAACTGCTTAAAAAGGACGCATTCAAGTGGACTGAAGAGGCAACTGTTGCTTTCAAATTGCTTCAACAGGCTTTAACTACTACGCCTGTTCTGATCCTACCGGACTTCTCTAAAGAGTTCTATTTAGAGTGCGATGCTTCTGGTGGTGGCATTGGGGCTGTGCTAATGCAATGTGCAAGACCTATAGCATTTTACAGTAAGCCCTTATCTGGTAAGAATCTTAATCTATCTGTTTACGACAAGGAAATGCTGACAATCGTGTGTGCAGTAAATAAATGGAGACCATGTTTGCTTGGTCGACATTTTAAGATTTATACGGATCATAGGAGTTTGAAGTACTTTTTAGAGCAGCGTCTATCTTCGATTGAGCAGCAAAAGTGGGTTTCCAAATTATTAGGCTATGATTACGAGATCATTTATCGCAGTGGCTCGTCAAACAAAGCTGCAGATGCTTTGTCTCGCCTTGTTAATTCCCAATTATTGGCAATAAGTGCACCGATCTTCTCTGGTGTTGATGAAATTATTGTTGAATGTCATAATGATCCAACCTTACGAGCATTGATTGACCAATTACAGCTCCAACCTGACAGTAAACGTCACTACACATACGTGAATGGGGTGTTGCGTTATAAAGGGAGAATTGTGGTGGTTCAGTCTTCAGAATGGTGTAGAAAACTTCTTCATGACTTTCACTCTACTCCATTGGGTGGCCATTCTGGTTATTTGCGAACTTTCAAGAGGATACAACAAAACTTTCACTGGTCTGGTATGAAACATTCCATTAAGGAATATATTCAACATTGTGAGATTTGCCAACGCAACAAAACCGAGTCTGTAGCTCCTCCTGGACTTCTTAGTCCACTGCCAATTCCTTCAGATGTTTGGATAGACATATCTATGGACTTCATCGACGGATTTCCACCTTCTAATGGTAAGAGTTCCATATTAGTCATTGTTGATCGTCTGACCAAATATGCACACTTTGTTGCATTGTCTCATCCATATACTGCCAGTACAATTGCTGACTTATTCGTTCGAGAAGTAGTAAGGCTCCATGGAATGCCCAAGACCATCACCAGTGACAGAGATCCTGTCTTCATGAGCAATTTTTGGGAATCTTACTTTGCTATGCAAGACACACAACTGTGCAAGAGTTCAGCTTATCACCCACAAAGTGATGGCCAAACAGAAGTCACGAATCGTACACTAGAATGTTATCTTCGGTGCTTTGCAGAAATGAAACCAAAAGATTGGTTCAAATGGTTAGCATGGGCCGAATGGTGGTATAACACCAGCTACCACTCTGCAATCAAGATGACACCATATGAAGCTCTCTACAGCCGTCCTCCACCAGCTATTTCGGCTTATTTACCTGGTTCAACACCTGTGAATGATGTGGATTTGAACTTACGTGCCAGGGATCATACTCTCAAGCTGCTCAAATCTCACTTATCCGATGCACAAGCTCGAATGAAGAACTACACTGATCCTCACAGAACTGAAAGACAATTTTCGGTTGATGATTTTGTTTATCTTTGTCTTCAACCTTACAGACAGATAATTGTTGCTAATCAGTCATTTTCGAAGCTATCTCCTCGTTTTTATGGCCCTTTTAAGGTTCTTGAGAAGATTGGGACTGTGGCGTATAAACTTGATTTACCTGTCACTAGTAGGATCCATCCTGTGTTCCATGTATCACAGTTGAAACTGAAATTAGGTCCTACTACTCCTATTGAGACTACATTACCTGCCATTATCGACTATGACAAATGGGAGCCGGAAGCAATTTTAGACAGAAGGATGTATAAGAAGGGCAATCAGGCTGGTACACAATGGTTGATTCAGTGGAAAGGTCACTCCAAAGATGATGCGACATGAGAAGATGCTGATGATCTCAGTGTGCGTTTTCCAGAGTTAGCGGCTTGAGGACAAGCCTTGTTTCAGGCAGGGAGGGATGTTGCGATGCCAACTCCTACTTCTTTTATTAAGTTAGCTTATTAGCCAAGTATTTGATTTCCTTACGTATTTAGCATTCAGTTTCCTAGTTTAATGGGTTTCCCTAGTTAGTTTGCTTGTCTACCAAGTTTGTTCTGCTATATATAGCTCGATCCTAGGCTTGTAAAGGCATCAGTTAATCAATATCAGAGTTTATTTACATTGTTCTTCAAAGGCAGAGGATTGCTAGCCCAATTCAAAAGGCTTTATCCTTGTTTTTCTTGATTTTCATAGCTTTTCTCCAGTGTAAAGGTCTAGGACCCTAACACAAGGATAAACGGGTTTTGATTAAGGAAAGGAGAACTGATGCTGATCTGTGGTGGTTTGAGAGATGAGTTAAACTCCTAGAATGAGTGATTGAGAAGCTATAAATGACAGGGAAGAAGAATTGAGAGGTTCAAGGTACTCGAATTGAGCTTGTTTCATTGAACTGAAATAATGCACAGAGACTGTTTGATTAAATGCCATAGAGAACGGGGACTGCTGTCGCTACTACCATTGGGTCTGATGGGTGCTGGTTGGAGTGTGTTGAACACGAATCAGAGTCATAGAATGAAAAGGAACAATGGGTTCTATCTGAATTGAAACAAGACAGCAGGGATACTTAGATTTGGAAAGAATTTTAAGTTAGGAAACAACCAAGAAGAGGAGTTGTAGTCGTTGGTTTTCCTAGAGATGAAAGGCTCTGATTGTTGGTTGATTTAGAATCCAGTAGGTATTAGGAATGTGTGACTATATGGGAATCGAAATTTCAAGGCTTGAAGCCTATAAATAAGAGGCTCTAGAGACCAACACAAAAAAAAAAAAATCCCACAGTGGTTCTCTCTTGAAGGCTAGGTGTTCGACAAAAGTTTGCAAGGACGTTTGGAGCTCTTTTCCCACAATAGTTTGCTTTCTCTTTTCCTTTATTTGATTTATTGTGTTCATAAGCTATGAGGAGCTAAAAACCTCATTGATTGAGGATGAATTCTAAGTTTTAAACCTAATTTGAGTTGTTTTTATTCATCAATTCCAAGTTCTTCACATGATTATCGCTTGTTTTTACTATTAAGAATGTTCATGTTTGATTGATAGATTGTCTAGGTGGCCAACTATTTCAATTTGTTAATCAACCTAAATCTAGTAGAGAACTAGGTATCCGTAATTGTATCGAAATTCTCACATAAGTAGAGAACCTGAGACCTTGCAGAGGGATTCTGTGGAGCAATCGCGTGTAGAAACAACACTAGAAAGTGAACCTTGCGCTAAGAGTTCAACTACTAGGATCAACCTAAATTCATAAAGTGTAAAGCATTCGACCAATTTACATCCAAAGTGCGCTACTATTGGGTGGATTGGACGGATAGGATCTAGCATTCGAGCGCTTCGGTGTCTAGTGATAAAAGGAATTTTGGGGTTAGCATTGCGCTAGTTGCTTTCCTACGGTTGGTGATAATTTGTGAAATAACGAAGAATAGGTGAAGATAATAACTCATTGACGTTTTAGTAACGAAGAAGGATTCCTTGATCATATTTCTCTCATTGATAATCTACTTTATTTGCTTTCGTATTTACTTTTGCTTACTTAAAACCTAAAACAAACCCCCCCTTTTGTGACTTGTTAACAACTAAAACACTACTCCTCGTGGGAATGAACTCTATTTGCTACTATATTATTTATAATTGTGTAGAAGATAAGATAATTAATTTGCATTGGTTACGACACCCATTAAGAGGTAGCTATTTATAGTGGAAAAGTTACACCTGATCCGTAATTAGTGCTAGGGTTAGGGCTTATCTGGAGATGCGAGGATACAATAATCTCTTTGGTTATCAGAGAAAGACCAGGAATTCCCCCTCCTTGTTAATAGCGCACGTTCTCTTTACTAATTATTCTTTCCTTTGCCGTAGACCGCCAAACCATAACCCTTGAGTATATATCCCCCCATTGTGACGAACTTGCCTTCGTGTATGTGCCATGAGTTGCACTTGGTTGCATTTAACCGTCGAGGTCGAATATGTAGTCGTGGACCGTGTTGTTGATGTGCCGAGTTGGGTTGTCTTAGATAGGTGAGCACCTCATGACCAAGCTTTCCACAGGCGGTGATGACTATGAGTCATATAAGTTGACTAGTCTTTAAACACGTGAATAACTATTCTTGCGGAAAGATAAGACTTTAGAATTTGACTAGCTAGTCTTAGGGAGAAACTAGGATAAAGCCTATCCCTGGTTTGTTTAGATAATCTATTCTCGACGATCATCAAGGAAGACCTTATCTAGACTGTTAACCTCCTCTAGCTGTAAGTCTAGTGTGAACACGTGAAGATAGGGATATATAAACAAAACCCTAATCGTGTATGAACTAATTAGTGGGCCCTTGAATGAGCATGTGACTAGTTCGTGTATTTCAGTAGTTGCCTAACATGCTCCTATAACGAGCTTGTGGCTAGAGTATGTGACGGCGTAGCGTAGTGTGCACTTGTTGGTAAGTTCAGTCTCACCTGTGTGTGTGGATTTGTTGATGAAAGTACATTCATATATCCATGTAGGATTTGTTGATGAAGGTGCACACATCTATCCATGTGGGGACTTGTTGATGAGTCCAGTCTCATCTGTCCAGGTTGACCAGGACCCTTAGAGATCACATTGTCATTCACATAGGGCCGGTATGTGAAATAAAAGGATAAGCATCCTGGCTAGATGGGGGATCAATGCCACTAGCGTGTGAAGGCTCGTTGACGAGGTAGACTCATCTTCCATTTGTAGGCTTGCTGACGAGGTAGACTCATCTGCCTGTGTAGGCTTGTTGACGAGGTAGGCTCATCTGCCTGTGTGTAGGCTTGTTGATGAGGTAGACTCATCTGCCTGTGACTAGGACCCTTAGAGATCACGTCATCACTTATCCGACTAGGACCCTTAGAGATCACGTCATCACTTATCCGACCAGGACCCTTAGAGATCACGTCATCACGTCATAATCAAATAATATAAGCATTACTTAATCATAATTGTACTTATAGCAGACTAGTGGATGAAGCTAGGGTTGCACGTGTTCATCATGTCTCGTCCGTAAGTGGTCTAGCTCGTCCAAGGGAAATAGTCTCTGCCTGAACGTTACCTGTTAGGTCTGCTTGTGCTGTGGGGCTATCGAACTTCGGTGGGTTGACTCACACCCTGGATTATGCCCCCTCTTGCTCAAGGTGATGCCTCCTCATCAAGGAGACGCCTCTGCGTCGAGGCGACGTCTCTCAGCAACGTCTCTTCGTCAAGGTGACGTCTCTCAGCAACGTCTCTTGTTCAAGGTGACGCCTCTCTGTCAAGGTCGTGCCTCTCTGACGAGGTGGTGCCTCTCTGACGAGGTGACACCATGGAGGCACCTTCATAGTTCCGTACTGTGAGGCTTCTCATGGAATATTCTTGTTGGTAGATTCGGGTATCTATCTTGTTTTGATATTTTTACCCTTGCTCAAAAATCCACCATCTACACCTTCGTAACCATCAGTCGAGGGTTTCGAGCTTATGGTGCCGAGCTTTCCTTCTTCGATATCTTCCAAACTGTCTCCCACTTGACGCACATCTTTCCAAATATTCGACAAAGACGACTCACTAGTGTACGAGATCCTCCTGGGTTTGATTCCCTACTTCGCTGTTCCTGACACGTGTCCATATGGTATTTTACCCTCTACAGGTTTTTCCATCAACTACTGTCAACAAGGCATCTGCTCTTCAATTCAATAACAGAGTTCAGCCACCATTGGTACACATCCGAGTCCAGCAATTCATGGTTGCATTTAAATCGTCTGAGGTAACTCATCCCCCACAGATAACTCCAGTTGATTCCCCACAAGCACATACAACGACTGACGGTTTTTGGCCCAACACTGCCACGCAGACAGGTATCGTTGTCTTTTTACGGGTTGGAATTCGACAAAAATGGTTGGTCGGTCACAACTTCAACCCTCCATCCTGTTTTTTTCAGGATTTATATTTCGATTTCGGACTTTATGGGTTCACCCAATTAGTGGTCTAACACATTGGGCCGCCTTACTGACGTTTTTAAATAACTTGGCTTCGATTATGATGATTAAGAGAGTTCTATTAATACTTCTGCTTAGGAAGTATTATTTCATACATGACCGTTGTTGGTTGTTACTTGGAATTCCTTTGTCAGTACGTTCTGGTGAAGGGGTGACACACAAGTTCTTCTACATGTGAATTTTATAGTCTTTCAAGCCATTCTTGTGGATGGTTAGCCACTTTGCTTGTCTACAAGCAATATACAGTGGCACTTTGGTTTTTGGTATTGGTCTTTGCAAGCTGCCTCGTATGGATGGACTTCTACAACCCTCTCAACGGTCATTTAGGATTACAGTCCTCTGTGAGTCACTACCCAATGTCGTCAGTTACTTTCTGGGCTTCGTGTCTGAAGGAACCCTTGGTGCTCGTTCTAGTCGTTTTTGTGTTATATGACTTGTGTGTCTTAGTGTCTATGTTAGAGTTTGTATTTACTTTCGTCTATGTCGTCTTGTTTGTTGTTTGTTTTCTTTTTTATTAAGGTCGTTGTACTTGAAAGCCTACATGTATGGTACCAGCTTCTCATAAATTTCTAAAGGAGATCAAGGCGGAAGACGACGATCTTCACCTCAACATCAGCAGTTTGGCAGCGCTTCACCTATAACAACAACTGATCTCGGTTTCAAGGTGTCTCTGTCAATACTACCTTGACATACAATACGTGTTTGATCTTGGTCGACACCCAGAGAAGCTTCTTAAATGGTTCGATGACAGATTTCTAATCCTAGCCCCAACACAACAATTATCTGGGATGCGGTCACACCATCTTTCGTGCAACAAATCTCGTAAAAGGATAAGTATGATATACCCACCCCACGAGTTGTACCATCATGTAATTCGAACCTTTTGAATATATTACAGGCTTTCCTTTCAAAAAAAAAAGTTGCACCATCATAACTATCCTCCAATATAACCACAAAACTGGAACATAATCTAAAAGCAAGAACACAAAACAGATAATACCCCACGCGACAATTAGAAGTGTAACAACGTCATATGCAACTGTCTAAAAAAGATTCTGACGGACATTTTTCGCTTTTGCAAGGTCCAGAGCAAAATCTCATAAGTCATAAGAAATCCTGGGAAAGTGGACGGTTCACATTAATGCCATACATATTATCTAGTATATATGATGGTGTTTTCCATTTATAAGAAGTTGCATTTCTTGATTACAATATAGCTTGTCTGCTCACAGTTCCTCAAATTTCTGAATGTCAATTGATCAAAGAAAGCACATGAAAAAATAAATGCCAAAAATTAAACATACCTGTGAAAGTATGTTACCAATAAGAATGGCAGACGGTGGATCTGATGCTGCATTTTCATATGACTCAATATGTAACAAAAAAATCCCAGCGTCAGCAAGAGCAAGAGATGGTGCATCATCTATTCGATCTCCTAGTCCCAAAGAGACTTAGATAGTATAATCTAATGAAGTTATACGAACTACACTGTGTACCCTCGCAGTTGTCATAGAGAATAATACAAAGATAACAAAGCAAACCATATATTAAATAAGAACACGCTAAACCTTTATTAAAACTCCCATTTCAACTATCTAGCTCGTGCAAGCTACAAATCCTGTAATATTGTCTTAGATAACAACCTTACACTTTTCAAAGAGAACTACATTCTAAGTTAATTTCTCTTAGAGGGAGCAACCAAAGATTTCGAAGACCTAAATATTTTTGCTCATAAAACTGTCAATATTGAATTCAGTTGAGACTCACATTAATACAATGTTTAAATTCTAGACTATCAAGAGATTCACTTTACCCAATATATCAGCAACATCTTTCAATGTTTTCGGTGATATACACTAATAATCTGGTCTTCAATGGTTATCTTTGCAAAATAATGAAAAGAAAAATATAAGCCATTAGGTATAATAGTTTTTAGAAGAAAAAAAAAACTATACTGAAAAAGCAGGGGTACCGAAATATTACCAACTTTTTGTTTGGGCTCATGAGTCTTATGGTAAGATATGGACGATCTCAAAAATCAATATCCAAATCAGATAACCGGAGTCGGATCACAAGTGATCGGTCCAATGCAAGACAAGTCTTGGCAAATCCCCTGGATGGATTATGGACCCACTCGTCGGTTATGAATAACGTACTTCTTGTTTATGCTTTAGTTATATAATCAGAGAATATAATGCGGAAAGTAAAGCACACAAGACACCGGAGATTTTTTTAACGAGGAAACTACAACCTGTAAAAAACCTCGGGACCTCGTCCAGATTGAACATCGCACAATACAAACTGTCCACAAACACTAGCCTACTATAAGACTTCGGTCTGGGATGTAGCAGATACCAACTCTATCCCTCCAAGCGAATTGGCTACTGTCGCACTCCTTACGTCTCTAGATCCCCCACAGATCGTCACGCACTTGATTCCCCTAGCTGACGTCCTTTACAGGCCTAGGAGTTTCTTTAACCACTGTGAAAGGCTTGTGTCAATAATTCCGGCTTTGCAACCTCAATTATCAACTGTATGTTTGAACTGTCCTCTATCAGTTTGACATACGTAAAGCGACTTCCTTTGGATTGCTCCTGGTCATACGGAAATCTACTTACAAGATTGGGCTTATGCTGAAAAGATAGTAATCAATGCCAAACTTGTCTCTACCTCAATTGTAAAAAGAATCACTTAAGAAACTTATACAATTGGGGCTAACTGGGTCTTACAACATGTCGTGCAACCTTTCGTTGCTTCCTTAAAACCTTGTAGTTCCGTATCAGTTCTTGAATGGCCTTATTGCAGAAGACAATGACCGTATAATAAACAAGAAAGATTTCAACCACTAAGGTATCAATCTCCTACCTGTGCTTCCCAACTCTCAAGAGAAGTCTTTATAGTCGTTAGGTAAATCCCAAAGAGGAACTGCTACCTAATAGAGGATGACTATACCACAACAAGCTTTTACCTAAGTGAAAAGTGTTTACGATCAGTTCCACATAGAAACTTCACGTATATATGCTTGATGCTTTCGTTCTGAAGCCCTCTATTTATAGCACTCAATAAGATAGGTTACTTAGGAATAAAGCAACTAGTTACTTGTTCCACAAGTTTAGCAAGTGCCCGTGTAAAACGAACCCGTTACTTGACTTGCACACAAAGAAACCTAGATTTATCTCAATTGGAAATCTTTATCATTTATCTGCCAAGTGATTTGTTAGCTCAAAATCACTTCAAGATTGATATTCAATAGACCAGAAATAATCTTTATCTTATTGACACATTGAGAATCGTTAGATGGACCACAAAAGATATTTTCGTGATAACCAAGTCCAACTAAGAGATAAAGGAGTCAGAAGTTTAACCCGTGTGAAATTCCAGAGAATATTCACTTGGACGGTTCGGGAACCGTCCTTCTGAATACCGGCCAAATTCATCCAATCTGTGGTTTACGTACATGTACGTGTACAAATTAATGTTTTGGAACTCAAGAGTGAAATCCGGAGTCACTGTTCACGAACCGGTTCGTGAACCGCCATTCTTAAGAATTAGGGTTTAACTAGATCCGACGTGTTATTACGCCCTCGGCTATAATCCACTGGACTCTTGCTCAAGAGTACTCCTTTAGATTCACCCATATCTACAAGTGATTTGCAAGCAAACCATTGCTATGGAAAAATGGTATCGAATCTATCTCACGCATCTTGTAACCTTAATATTCGTGGGAACCAATACTAACATAACACATGGTTATGTAGACAAGAATACGATCTCAATCGCTATTAGTATCTCTACTAAAGTAGCCGACTATTTCGAAAGATAGAATAAGTAAAATAGAAGTATTTCCATAAAAGTCATAACTCCTACTAACCTTTTGTCAATGAAGAATAATTGATGTCTTTTTTGTCTTCATAATCTTCGTCTTCAAGGTCTCTACTACTTTGTCTATATCCCAATTCCGAAATCTAAACTCTAGTAGGCTAAATCAAGATTGTGTTTTGACACCTAAAACTGACAACTAGCTTGACATACCAACGCTAGTGGGTTTGACCAGACAATGCCCTAACAATCTCCTCCTTTGTCAATTTTAGTGACAAAACCAATTTACATATGGATTCAAAAGATATACAATAAAGATCTAACCCATATGTATCTTGATTTCTTGAATTCTTCAACTTCTCCCTTGAGTCTCGATGTGTTCTTTGAACTCTTATTGAAAAATCCGAATGCAGACACTACAACATATCCAACTCAAACAAGTTTAAGCTTACATGAGTTAATATGATAATCCCACATGTTGATTGTGCATAGAGTAAGAATCCGAGCAAACTTTAAAGTTCGTGTATCAAAACTTTTAAAGTGATTCTACTCATACCTGATACGAAGCTTCTTCTTAACTTTAATTACCCTCCCTTACTTGATACTTTGAAAAAGTACAGCAAGTAAGCACATGATGTTCTCCCCCTATGGTTGTGAGCCACAAGAACAAGAACCATATGTATTCTCCCCCTATTTGTCACAAAAATATGACAAAGTAGTTGAGAATATGGTTTCAAACCTATACAGACAAGTCAAGTTAAGTACTCGCATACCAAGTTTAAGATGACATGACTAAGAAATCAGAACGATGATCTCGAAGTTAATTCATCTTTAGAGAAATATAGATACACTTTTCTCCTATATTCCACATCCACGCTCACCAAAAAGATTTGTTATTAAGCGCAAGCTCATTTAAGAACTCTCCCGGGCCCCATGTGGTGTTATTCATTAAAGAACAACATACAAAGCCTAACTTGGACAAACAATTTAATGTATCCAGTTTTCCTTTGTTAATCTCTTTCCCTTAGCCAGATTTTGGAAAAGAGTATATGATTTCGAGTTTGTGAAAACCCTAAAAACCATACAATCAAAAGTCTCTTAATCGTGAGAGAAAGCTTAACTTTTGTAATAGACATAACTTTGCATCACTACCGAGGTAATGGAAAAAACTATGGATTGCAATAAGATTGAGGTAGACAAATCAAGTATTGCAAACATCATTAATAATTATCTAAAAAAAGAACTTTTATTAATGACATAAATTAGTACATGCTGAAAAACTCTAAAAAGCAAGAAAAGGCAAACTACTTCTAGATATAGTTCATATTCCTCGGGACACGTGTATCACATCTAAGAAGCATAACCGCACCGAGAGAATCGGCCACGAAGCCTCGGACTGAATCAAAGAGGAAAGGAGACCAAACGCGAACGAAGTGAGGACTCGGAAGAAAAGGATTCGGACCGCATCGAAGGACCGAAGCCCCAGAGTCAACTTCGGAGCACCACCGAATAAACCGCCTTACTCGACAAGGACTGACACCTCCACGATTGAGTCCTTTGTCCTATTAGCTGTAAACCACCCAAGCTCGGCCTATATAAGGCGAGCTTGGAAAACATTGTAGGGGTTGGATTCTTTTGGGTAGAACCTAAGCGGCAAGAGTGGGATTAGGTATGTATCTCCTCTGGTTCCTTAGGGTTGCAATCCATGTAGTTACAACACATAAATTAATACAAGTCTTTATGCATTTAGCCTTTGATTACTGTTATTATGTTTACCTTCGGTATTGTTCTTATGGTCCTCGCACCATTGAATCTTGTTTAAAGTTACTGTATGTATGAGTAGATCTGACGGATATGGTACCTTATGCACCTATGCAGATTTTCTACTCGTACAGTTTGGCGCTAGAAACATGGACGATTAAAACAACTTAGGGTTTTCCTGTGATTTTTCGGGTTTTCAAATTCTTTACATATTTTCTTGTCTTTTGTCAAAGATCTTTAAAAGCTTGTTTTTCAAAAAGAAGCTCATGTACCATAAGCGTCTAAAGAACCTTAAAGGCTTTAGTATGTTTATGAGTTTCTGAGCACATCATCAGATGGTAAGATCATCCATTAAGAATTTCAAGACCTTGGTGTGATGAAGTCGATTTTAAAAGGGGTAGTTGGTTCTTGCTTTGAACGCTTAACAATGAAGTCTAACCCTAAGAAAAACATTTATGAAAAATATCTGTGTGTAAATTAATTTTAGGGTTTTCGAAATTCCTACTATATTTGGAAATAAATTTCAATAAAAGAAACCATTGAGAAAGATGATCTTGGCTAAAAGACAAAACATGCAATTAAGAATATATCTAAAAAGGGCAAATACGACCTACTTTAAAATTCGCCAGATAAAACCGTTGCAGTGTATAGATTTACATGGCCGACATAGTACACTGCGCTAGCCGCCTTGGACCTCACGGGTTTTTTGTTTTCTGACAGGACACAATCAGAATGGCTTCGAAATCGGACCAGGCTCCGAAGCAGCGAGTAGGATCCTCGAAGCAAGGAACCGGATCGTCAAGACAGCATTACACTAGATTTTCGACAAGTAAAGGGTTATCCCCCGAGGTGGCGGCTAGCACAGTCCAACACAGAGAACCAGTAAACGAGGACGAAGTGTATGTAGAGGATTTAGGCCCCGAGGGAGAAGGATTCCCAGAGGGTGAAGAGCCACCCCAACAGCAGATATAAGAAGAAAATGGGGAAAACGACGAAGAGGAGGACGAAGCGTCCGATCCTGACAATGACATACCCGAACACCAGCCTACCGAAGAAAATACGACGAGAGCTATACGATTCAGAAAGTTAATTTTGAAAAACAGAAAAATAAAAGAGCTAAAAAAGCAGTTGGCCGAGGCAAACAAAAAAGTGTCAGAAAAATCGGCATCCAACTACAGAGGAGGCAGCGAAGGACACTCTCGTCCAAACAACGTATCTCAGCCGAAGGAAACCTCCGTATCCAAAACGCATATCAAGACCAAGGGCACCAGTAAAGGTCAAGGAATCACGGTATCAAGCAAAAGGACCGAGCCTCCAGCATACACAAAGGCAAGCATGCAGACATTTAACGAAGGTAACCAAACGAAAAAGGATGCCGAGGCAAAGGCCCTACAACAAGTAATGTTGGATCAAATCAAGGCACTCCGAGCAGAACTTTTTGACAACCGAATCCAATCAAGCGACCGGATCAAACTCACGCAAGCCATGAATGATGTCAATCGCTCTCCCCTGAGCCCGGAAATTCTCTCATTAGCGATTCCAATAAAATGCACAATGCCCACTTTCACATCAATTTTCGATGGTTCTGGAGACCCAACCGTGCATATTAAAATGTATCTCCGAGTCTTTTTGGCTTATGCTAATAGAGACGAAGTGCTCTGTAAGTATTTCCCCTCCACCTTGAAAGGAGAAGCCCTTGCTTGGTACGACAACCTCGCAGCCAGCTCGATCTCATCCTTCGAGGAGCTGTCCAAAGTTTTTATACTACACTTCATATATAACAACTCCTCCAAGCCAGGAGTGGAGAAACTATTCAGCATTCGTGTAAGACCAGGAGAGTCAACTAAAAGTCTGACGAGCAGATGGACCGAGCAGTGCGTAGAAGTGGGAAATTGAGCTACTGAAAAGGACAAAGTGCGAGCATTTCTTAACGCATTGGACAAAGACCACCCTCTATATGATAGAATTTTCTCAAAGAACCTCGAGACGCTACAAGATCTCCGAAAATACCAAAAGGAGCGAATTACCTTAGAGGAAATCAAAGAGCAAGCAGCCTTGGGGAAGGAAACAATCTTAAAGCAGGTTCACTCAATAAACAACTTATCGCTGGAAGAACGAGGACAAGCAATGAATACACAATTCGGAGACCCGTCAAAGCGAGGAAGACAAGAGGACAACGGTCGCTATGGGAACGAAGGCAAATTCGGAGACGGCAAGTACCATGATAACAGAAAGTACAATGACAGCAGAGGAAACAACCCTCGGGGAGAGTTTGAAGGAAGCAGCAGCCATCAAGGGCAAGGAAACAGAAAATTCGGGACGGCTAAACCAGGATTTCCTGCCTTTCACGATAGGAAACTTCCAAAGCTCTGTGTACCCATCGAAGATGCTCTTCGGATCATCGAGCAGTCCGAATTTGCCAACGAGATAAGATATCCCCGAAGTAGGGGAAACCAACCGAAATACACGAAAAATTCAAGAGATTATTGTCAGTTTCATAAGTTTTACGGACACACAACCGAGGACTGTGTTACAGCGCAGGACCAAATTTATTTCTTCATAGCCAGGGAGAAATTTAAACATCTTCTGGAGCTACCTAAACCACCCCCAAATCAACCACAGCCTAAGGAGGAACCAAAGCACGAAGCTTATGTGATTACAATTGACAGGGATATTCCAAGATTCAGAGATTGTAATTCCATTGTTCACACAAAGGGTCTAGAAGGGATCCAAACAGGTCGCATCCACAAAAGGGATTTTGAGGGAGAAGAAAGACTCAGTGTGATCACAAAAAATCGTCTAGAAGAATGACAGAAACAGCCCGTGTTCTTTTCGGCAGCAGACATCCCCAACGAGGGAAGAACGCATAATGATCCTTTGGTCATCACCCTTCAAATGGGAAAGGTAGCTATGCCTAAAATATTGGTGGACCCTGGGAGTTCTGTAGATATACTTTTCGGGCAAACATATGACAAGATGAAGGGAAAGAAAGCCGCTTTGGTACCCTCAACATACAACATATTTGGTTTCAACGGAAAACCATCCACACCTCGGGGAGAGCTAATGATCACAATTCATGCTGGTAGCCAAAAGCAGCCGACATTATTTTGTGTGGTGGACATAAACTCACCCTATAATGCTATCGTGGGAAGACCATGGTTACACAACATCATGGGCGTAGCATCCACCCTGCACCAAAGAATCAGGTTCCCAACTCCACGAGGGATTGCAGAGATTCTTGGTGACCCTACCGAGGCTCGCTCCTGCCATGAAATAGACATTCAGGAAAAGGAAGGTAGCAAGGAATGCTCGGGGCAAGCTAAGCACCCAAAGATAACGGACGAAAACATAGAAAAATTCATAGATGAGACAGAAGCAGGAATGGCAAGAGTAAAACAAGACAACAGCGAAGAAGACAAATGTCCCGAGAACCGAGAACAGTTCCTCGTAGCAGCAGGCAGCCTCCAGACTACGAATGAGCAACTAGGAGAGTCAAGCGAAGGCAAAAACATCCAGCAAGAACCCTTCTGGGCAGGACCATTCGTCATAGAGAAGCAGCTTGGGAACGACACTTATATCTTGATCAACCTCGAAGGCCATAGGTTAAAAACCCCAGTGGAGGGGAAGCACATGAAACACTTAGTCTGAGAAAGCAACTTCTTTTGTAAGCAGTACTCGAGGAAAGATTTAATAAATAAAAATCGCACTCATTGATGCAACTACCTTCGGAATCAAACTCCAGATCCTGTCGGAGCGGGTAAAAAATCCCGCCTGGCTAGGCACAATTGCAAAGGCTGTAACGCCAAAGGCAAAAAACGCCAAACAATAAACAGGCTGTAACGCCAAAGGCAAAAAACGCCAAACAATAAACAGGCTGTAACGCCAAAGGCAAAAAACGCCAAACAATAAAAAGGTTGTAACGCCAAAGGCAAAAATCGCCAAAAAACATAAAGACCTCGAATAGCGGGCACAGAGCCGATGACCATATAAATCGTAAGGGCCCTACGAGTTATACGGCACGGTCCTCTACCCACAAGACACCCCGTTAGCGGTGGGTACGAAGATACACTCGTACCCACTACCGAACGGCCACGAGGACCACGCGTTCTCGGGCGCCGAGGGGACGATAAATGGGATTAACATCTACCTATAGAGGAAGATGGAACCCCGAGGCAGTTGATTAGCTTGCATTTACAAGTGAATTACACAGCCAAGGGACCTCCTCCAAACAAAAAACAGCTTTGAGGAGGGGCATAACAATAGAAAATAAGCACAATAAATTCTTTATATATATAAATGCAGGGCATGGAGTGCGGCAACAAAAAATGCGTTTATAAACAAATATCTCGGATGCAGCCGAAAAAGGAAAAGGTTACATTACTAAGCTAAAAGCCTTCGTTAGACACAGAAACATACGTCACCGAGAACTTCCATTTCCCTCACAAGACCCTTATCAGTTCGGACTCTATCATCAGTCCGAAGCTGAGAATGATTAGACACCGAAGGATTAATTTCCACAACATTGGCGATTTCCTCCTCACTTTCTTCGTCACTATATTCCAGAGAAGGCTTTTGAAATAAATAATGACTCTCTTTATCAAAAGTAGCACCTGGGACGTGGCAATCATGCGAATCAATCTCTTCATCAGTTTCTTCCTCGCTCTCCTCTTCGCTATATGCTAAAGCTGGTTCTTGAAACAAGTAATGATTCCCCTTATCAAAGGCAGTACCTGAGGTCTGGCCAGCACACCACTTAATGGAATCATCATGACTTCGGGAAGTACTATCCACTGTACCAACAGTTTTTTCCCCAGTATTATGCTTAGAGCTATCCTTTGAATAATCGACACCATCTTTAGGACCCTCCTCGGGACCACGATCGGATTCGCCTAAACCATCATGAGTGCCTTCGGCAACCGCCAGGGTTTCCCGAATCACCACCTTTAGAATTATCATCGGCGTCATCATCATCATCGTCATCATCACCAGGACCATTCAAAAACTTTTCCAGTAAACCCCTCTTCTGAAGTTCATCCCTAGCTAATGTTGGTACAAAGTACCCACCACCCACGTGTAAGCACATAAAAAGAGTGAGGAAACAGAAGTCTCAGAGAAGAGTGAGCACCAGATGTGTGAGCACCAGATGAGTGAGAACCAGAGGTCTCAGAGAAGAGTGAGGGAACAGAAGTCTCAAACGTGTGAGCACTAGATGAGTGAGCACCAGATGTGTGAGCACCAGATGTGTGAGCACGGAAGAAGACCTCAGTTGTAAGCAAGCGAGAGGCTGCAGACTAAGAGAAGAAGGCCGCACTGATAAGGGAGGTGTGAGGACCCCACCAGGTGTGAACGCAAATAAAAGTAGGAACCGCCTTAATCATGATAGGAGTGCAACACATGGCGCAAGATTAAGGTCCTCACCAACACATGGCGCAAGATTGAGGTCCTCACCAACACATGGCGCAAGATTAAGGTCCTCACCAACATATGGCGCAAGATTAAGCACGGAGCAACATACTAAAGCTACACCAACACTCACCATAGAAAAACTAAGAAGACCTATCAACTAAGATAAGGGTAAAAGGGTATTCACCATGAAGATATTTATGAAGATATTTGTATTATAAATAGAAAGCTTTGTAGAGTAAAGAAAGGGAAGGATCTTTGGGTGAGAGGTGAGGAATGGTATGGTCTCACTATACTACTCCCTCACACACAAAGATTGAGAACCCATGTATGAGAACTTATACTTTGGAATGAAACCACCATCAATACTACATCATGCTATTTTGTTACTCATGCTTTAATTCTTATCTATTTGTTAAATTATATGTTTGCAATTATTTCCTTTACTTATGATTAGGTATATTACTTGTTTGTTATCATGTCTTAACACTTATATTTGTGTATCTAAATTCATGTCTTTACACTATGATTACACCTTATAAATATGTTTATAACCCTTATTATTTGGTTGTTTAGTACTAAGATCCTAGGATACATTTTGGTACAAACAGTTTGGCGCTAGAAATATAGAGAGTTGTAAAAGAATTTATTCTCCTGTATATTTACTCATTTTTGTTATGTGAAGAAATAAACTGACCTTGTTGTGCTTTGTCTCAGGCAAAACTATTATTCGTACGAGCGGGTTACGGACCGCTGAGGATTACTTCCATCTTCTTCCGTTTCCTTCTGTACCCATAGTTAGTAATACTAATAGCATCCATCTTCACTTCTTTCTGATTCTGATGCCCCACAGAAGTTTTGTCTGAAAACCACCTCCAAACCAGATAAAACCCTCAAACCCAGATTCAAGAGATCGGTGAGTCTCGATGCTGCTCAACCTAATTTCTCAGGTCGAGGGATATTCTTCAATAATAACAACAGTCCTGGTAGTCCTTGTGGATCCGATTTAAGCGATTCTAGTCTTCCTCCTGCTACTACTCGGTTATCTTCTTCTTATATGCAGCAGGTGTAGTTTCTCCGATGCAGCAACAAACGACATCGAATTCGATCTCTTCGACGATGAATGATCCACCTACTTCATTGAGTTTATCGCTGCCTGGGTCTGATTCTTCTTGTGATGGTTTTAATTATGTTTCTGGTTCTACTCATTGTAGAATGAATGGTTCTGATTCTACAAATGATGGTTTTAGTCATGTTAAAATCAGCCCTACCAATCAACAGCTACAAATTGTTCCTCCGTCGCCACCACCACAAGTTCAATTGCAGCAGCAGAGCACTACTCCCCGACCACCAACAACACCAGCAGAAAACAAATCTGTCAGTTTCAACTCAAGTTTCTCAAACACCAGCAGGGGAGGACAAAGAGAAAACTTGGCTATGAAAGAAATCCAGAAGAGAAACGTCACCAACAACGAAATCTTACTTATCCCTTTTTGCTTTATTGAGTGATTTTTCATATTTATGAATGCTAAAATGAATTTCGAAGTGAAGTCTCTTCATAAATCTTTGGTCCTCTTTCTTCACATAAGTTTGATTTTTGCTGGAAATCTACAGCTAAAGAAAAATTTCTTTAAAGATTGATAATCAATACATCTTAATCTTAAAACCCATTCAAGATATTTCAAAACAACAGCGAGTTTACCCTGATTTAGGGATTATTCTTCCTTTCTCTTACAGTGTTGTGAAATTGTTGAAATCTTATAATTAATGTTTGCTTTATTTTACTATCGCAGCAAAAACAGACTAAGATTGCTCGCCGGCTTTGATGAAGGCAACACCACTCTAGAAAACAAATCTGAAGCACATCTGTGGCTGATGGGAAAAACCGAAGAATGGGTTATGATGTTGATAAATGATTATTGAATGGTCTAATTGAAGCACGATTTAGATTCCCTACAGCGTTTTGGTGCATGGGTTATGATTGAACTACAAATCTTTGCAGGGAAGGATCTGTGGTAGTAGGAGAAACAGATTACAGTCATGAATACAACAGAAGGATAACGCACAAAACATGTTTGATATTATGCCAGAAAGAAATTGCGAAACTGACCAGCAATTACGTTCTCCTGCTACTAGTTCCAGTTGACAGGAAATCAAGGAAATGGTGTTCTGAGCCTTGCTTTTGCCATGATACTGTACGAGTAGAAAATCTGCATAGGTACTCGAGGTACCACATCCATCAGATCTACTCGCACATACAGAATTTGAGTTGTGGTTTGCAGTCCGAGGACAGCAAGAACAGCATCGAGGATGCTATGAACAGTAATTTAAAGCTAAGTAAGACAATAAAGATAAGATAAAGAAGACTTTTTGCGTATTGCTAATGCTGAGATTACAAGAATTAAACCCTAAGGAACCAGAGGAGATTACAAACCTAATCTCTCTCTTGCTACTTAGGCTCAACCAAACAAGAATCCAACCCTTACAATGTTTTCCAAGCTCGTCTTATATAGGGCCGAGCTTGGGTGGTTTACAGCTAATAAAGACAAAAGACTCAATCGTGGTGGTGTCAGTTTCTGTCGAGTAAGGCGGTTTACACTCCGAAGCTGATTCCCGAACTTCGGTCCTTTGGCGTAGTCCGAATCTTTTCTACTCCGAGTCTTTTCTTCGCTCAAGTGCAACTTCCCTTCCTTTATCAGTTCAAATCATCGCTGCCTAATTCTTTCGGTGCGGTTTACTTCCTGGATGCGAGACACGTGGTCCGAGGGGTTTTTACCCCCTACAGATACTGCGTACAAGTTTCCCCTCGCCAGATGGCCGTTTTTTTTTAGCATGATGATGTTAAAGTCGCTGCTGCAATGCCTGGTGCTATCACCTGAAAAGAATGCCTCACCGCCAACTGTTGTCACTGAAAAAATGCATCACCGCTGCAAAAATTGGATTCCACAGCCGTGAAGGACATACTCACCACACAAATTGGATTCCACAGCCGTGAAGGACATACTCACCACATCTACGAATCAAAGTTGCTCCTGCGCACACTTTCCTGCCAAAGAAGATGAGCCAGAAAAAGATAAAGAACCGGAAAGTGGGTTATGCTGTTGTTGCTGTTGTTGATTGTTTATTGCTGCTGCAATGAAGCCGCAATACTTAAAGAATGCTTTACCTGCCTCCTGCTCTCATAAAAAGAACGACTTACTTTTTGGTGCCCTCACTATGAAAAATGACTCACTGCCAGATGCGACCTATGTTCCTCACTGCTTATGCTCCCGCACCAGCTGCTTCTCATTCACATTCTTGCACCTAGACTGCTGCTCTTTCTCGCACAACAACTCATCCTTGCAATGAAGAACTGATGCTACCCTTAGCTAATGTGGGGGAATCTGTTACGACGTACCGCAATGACTAATGTATAATAATTTTCTTGTTCTAATATATTGTAGGTCCCTGGCCTAGGAAAAGCAGTTTCACTATAGCCAAGTTCCACCGAGGAAAGCTCATGTCTCCAACAAGCCAAGCAACCAAGCAAAAGCTCATGTCTGCGCTTGTTGTAGCTGCCAATACCTTATTGTCAACGTGCTTTCACTGTAATAAGGGCCAATGCCTGAGGGTTGTCACAGCTGGAGATGGTGCATGGAGAATGACTAGGGCTACGGTTCAAGACCTTTAGGCGGCCATACAATGAAATAAAAGATAATATCAAACTTTCTTTATTATGCAGGTTTACTTTTGAGATGGATATTACACATATAGAGCTCATAGCCAAAAGCCTCACCTGATCGTACCCACGCCTGATGATACCGTGCCGCCGGGAGTTAGGCTCTTACTGCACTTGTTTTTTCCTATCTATTGCCTTCCCTCACCTGATGCTGAGACGCAATCTCAACTGTCAGGAGCAGGCAGCCCACATCTCCTACAACTTAATGCCGTAGACGCAATCAAAACAGTCAGCTCAAATACGCAGCCTTGGATCGTAGCAAGAGGAGAAACTGCAGCTCAAGTGGCAGACTCTTCAGCAGCTCACATCCCTTACCACATGAACTATAGTCGGTCATTTACATCTACACATGTCTAAAAAACTATTACTCCTTGCTAAGAATATCTGCGAGATAGATCTTTTGTTTTAATCTTGTGCAGATCAGGTCGGATGCCTAAGAGATGGGAGAAACCCTCACTGCCAGCATGCACCCACTGAAGAGAAATCATCACTGCCAACATGCCGCACTATAAAGAAGCCGCAATACTTAAA